>VZRL01005376.1:3139459-3210188 GCA_013397895.1 Origma solitaria | reverse complement strand
TTATATTATTATTTTATACTAATAATTTTCTTTTTTACACTTTAACATAATAATATGATTTTACAGTAATAAAATAATTTCAAATAATAATATAAAATTATATGTGCCAATAAATATTCCTTAATAAAACAGTTATATTATTTTATAATATTAATTTTATTTTTTACGCTTTGACATAATATGATTCTACAATAATAAAATAAAATAATATATGCCAATAAATATTCTCTAATAAAAATAATGTATTTTTATTTTGTAATAATAATTTTATTTTTTATACTTTAACATAATATAATATGATTTTACAATTATAAAATAATATAATATGTACCAATTCAATATAAGATATGATAATACAGTATAAATTTAATATAATAAATAACATATAATTACTTTATTATAATAATATAATTTTGCCCTTTACAATAACAGTAAGACACTTGTGATGTTGTTAGTTAGGAAACTCCTGGGCATCAGGAGCACCTCCCGGAGTGTGCCATGCGGGAGCTGCAAGGCCTGGGAGCGGAAGGCTTTCAGCAGAGGCAGAAGGAAATCAGCGTCCTGATGTGTTCGGCTTTGGAGGCGATGGGACCCCCCTGTGCTGGGAGAAGTGGCTGAAGTGCCCTGGATCATTGACTCTGCAGTCGTGCAGGACAGGTGGGAGCCACGGGGGACAGGCACAGCCATCAGTGCCTGCACTTTGGGACAGAAGGGATAGAAGGGTGCACACATGGCACCAGAGAGGCTCTGGGATGGCATCCTTTGGCTGTCCCAATGGCACCAGGGGGACCGCAGGAAGGATTCACCGCTTTTAAGGCCCCAAACCTCTGCTTGAAAGGAAGGGCTCTTCTTTGCCACCTTCACCCTCCTCCATGGCTCGCAGGGAGGGCTTTAAAGTATGTGGCAGCTAAGTCACATCTTCAAAAAATCTTTCATGATTTATTTCAAGTGTTATTTATTTCCAGGTTTATATACCGAGTAAAAACTACTGGAGTTTCCTTTCATGTACATCTTCTGCATTGGGCAGAAAGCCCAGTGTCCTGGGATGCGGGAAGCAAAATGATATCCAGGGTTCTCTGTTAGAAATACATTATTTTAAATTATTTCCTTAACAGAAAAAATAATAAAAAAATAATGCATTTGTTTTCTCACATGAGAATTGCTGCCAGACCCACCTATATTCTACAGGGCTGGAAAATGGCCTTTGAAAGGGTGATGTTAGTCAGTACCATGGGCCAATGCTCTGCTGTTTTCAGGCTGATAATTATTTGCTGCTTGAGAGGCCATTTATCTAAACATATCCAAACTCCAGGTGCACTCAGAAGGTTCAGTATTAGCCTGAGTGTCCAGTGGTGAATTACTTATCAAAGTCAGATGAATTAGGATAGAGAGAAGGAGGAGGAGAAAGTGGGAGAGGGGGAAGTAAAGGAAAAAATCCTCCAGTGTTAGCCACAGCCATTATGCTTATGTTCCCTACTGGAGTGGGATTTTGCTGCCTTTTTAATTCAGCGCAGTTTATGCCTGCTTGTAAATTTAATGGTCACTATTGTGACAGCAGATGTCCACTCAGTTCAGCTGCTCTTTAACATCATGTGGCATTCTGGCTGAAGCCAAAATGCAGAACAAGCTGTCTAAAACTCAAGCTGTCAAAATAAATCTCCATAGAGACAGTGTCTGCTAGTTCATAGGAAGTGGAGTTACAGAGACTGTGCTGAATGCCAAAGCAAATGCCAAGAGAGCACCCATTGTGTTCTCCCAGCTATGGCCAGGGAGTCAAACTCCATCTTGAAATGACATTTCTTCTTGTAAGAAATCAAGTCTGGGCGGATGCTTTTTAATTAGTCCCTCTGCCAGGGCTTTCAGTGTTAGAAATCACTGCTGGGCCGGACATAGGAGCTGAAGGCTGCAGTTGGGTGTTTCAGACACAGTGTGTGTATCAAAGTGTTTAAAGAATGAGTTGACATAATATGGTTTAGTGGGCATGGTGATATTCAGTAGAGAAGGTCTTGTCTTGAACAGCAGCAGCTGAGATGGTAAACTGTGATGTCTCATTTATGACAGTGAGAAAGGCCATAGGAATGAGAAAAGAAAAATCATATTTATTCTATTTGGGATCACTATTTATTCAAAGTACAAAAAATATCCAATAGAGTCTGTAAAATTTAACACATCAGTCTGTAAAATTGAACATATCCACAGTGAATGTCCTAGGATGATCCCTCCATCCTCCCCTCCTTGCAAGCAAAGAGTGTCAGTGTTGGCCCAGCTGGTGCCTTTTGCAGAGCCAGCTCACACACCGAGGGGCGCAGGAGGTGAGAGCTGCTCCTCACCAAGGCTGGGTGCAGCAAATGACCCAGCTTATGTCTCCAGTCAGCTGGAAAGTGAATACCCCTGGTTGCCGGTCAGCTTCCTGACTTACAGGAAAGTCCTTGGGCAGTAAGTGCACTCCATTCACCGCAGGAAAACTTTAGGACAGCCTTGGTTCTTCAGTTTGCCCATCCAGGGCCATGGCAGGCTGAGCTCTGCACAGCCCAGTGCTCCTGCTGCATATGTGGGCAGGACCCAGGCTTACATACAGCAATCCTTGCAACTCAGCACAAAAACTGCTACTGGAAGGATAGTTTGTTCCTGACTCTAATAATCAGGCTGAGACAAATGAACTTTATAAATAAGGAATAGATCTATTATGTACCACATGTTTCATCAGTTAGTTTGTCACATTAAAATATATAATTTTACAGAACTTTATTTGTAAACCTAAAAATCTACACTGTTCAGTGATAGAAGCAGCATGAATTATTTTATACAGGGATTGACAAATTCTCCCAATGCAAGAGAAGTTCCTTATCATTAATGTAAGGAATACAGGGAGTCCTATCAGAAACTATATTGATGTACCCCTGTTGCTGGTATTTATGTTGAGATCAAATAACTTGCTTTTTCCATCAGGCCAAGTAATCTGACAAAACTGAAACCTTTCTATACAAAGAAGACTTGCAAAATCCATACAGGGCTCCATTCCAACTAGGGATTTTTTTTAACCCACACATCACATCCAGAATGTGAGTGGAAGTCCTTCCAATAAATTTACAAACACACATTTCAACACAATTCAGCAAGCTTTATCCATTAGCATTTCAACTCGGCTGGATCCTTCCCATTCAACATTTGGCAGAACATATATAATTTTCTTCATGAATAATATTTATTACAAAGAGAAAAATGTTATATACAGAAGTTCTAAATGAAGGACTTGAGTGGAAAATTATACATCTGGGAAGTACTATGTGATAAGCACTCAGATCCAAATTCCAGTGAAGCTGCAGAACTTAAATGACTGATCAATTCACCCTGACTATGAAAGTACATTTAGACAAAAGACAGGATTTTTTCAGGGTCCTTGGAACTTGTAAAATGTTTGAAATACAAAATTCTGCACTGAGTCACTGCCACTGCAGAGACCATAGTCAGGTATGGCTGATGCGTGCATGGCCAGTGGTCTGACACCACATCACTTTCTCCTGCTCTGCACAGAGCAGCTTATTTTCATGACCAAGTCACAAGTGCCTGGCTGCTCGTGTGGGTCTTCACCATCAGATTTGCCAGGAGCCCAGGCAGCAATGACAGGGCTGGTTTGGGAGATTTTTGCAAAACTGTCTAACGTAGGTTTTCCAGTATGGTTATAAAGCATTACAACAACACACACAATGTGCAAAGTAGGCTATTGTAGGATTTTTATCTAGCACAGCCGATATAAAACATATTCTACTAATTACAATACAGATACAAAATGCCAGCTAGGACTGATACTGAAAGACCTTTGCTCTTTTTCCATAATAGCTTAAGAATAGAGTTTAGGGCCAAAATGCAATCAGAAAATGCTCTCTATTAGGCATTCTTAGGAGTGGATTGTGTTTTGTCTCTTGATTTGTATCTCCTTTGCGCATTTCTCTGAATTCAGAACAAAGAGTTGTGGTTATGTTGTACATATTAGAAACGGTTTCTGTACATCTGTATTTAGTGATCTATTAAGCATCAAGCTCCATGTTTCATGCAAACATGGGGGATGTAAAAGGTGATACTCTCAATTCTCACCTTCATAGATATTTTTATTAAAATTACTAAACACTCCCCTGTTTGTCAACCAAAAGAACATCAAAAGAGCTGAGAATAAAATATTTAGCATATTGCAGAGCAGGTCCTAAACAATACCAAGCAGAGCACACTCAGAAATGTTGCTTAATGTCCTCATACGTAGTGTGCACATTTCATTTTACAGGAAAAAAAAAAAAAAAGTGGTCCAGGAGGACGAGGCCATTATCACAGAAGCTTTTGACGGGGTACAGAGCAGCAAACCCCAAGTGGTGTGAGCAACAGGTTTCTGTAAAGCTTGGGTACCATCCATCATCTTGCATCCTCTTCCAGAACGTGTCAGAGACAGAAGCAAGGACAGGGTGGCCTGCAGTGCTGGAGCAGAGTCACAGATACAGAGCCACATGCTTTCCACCAGGCGAGCTGACAGTCAGCCTAGTTCCTATCAGCAGAAGTATTCATTAGGCTGTCCCTCTATCTTTGGTATGGCCTCTGAGTCCACGCTGGAGCGGGCAGACAGCAGCCTGTTGGATTCGTCAGGGGTGTGTCTAGTCAGGTATTCTCCTTCCACGCCTTTGGCCTTGGCCCCAGGAGACAGGCTTTCAAAGGTGACGTAGGATTCCTGAATTTCCTTGGGTTTTCGCACAAAGCATTTTTTGCAACGCCGTTTCAGTGCTCCGCAGCAGACCACCAGCGTCAGAGGAACAGCAATGACACAGGCCACGCTGATGACAACCACATTGATGAGCTTCTGCGTCCCTCCTGCACTGGCAACTTCATCTGTGGAAAATATGATGCACTGCTCCTTTCTGGGGATCAGCCCTTTCACACAGACGCACACAATGTATTTGGTCTTTGGCAGCAGCCCATAAACTGTGATCTTGGTCTTGCCCGGCTCCACGTTGATCCGCCGCATGTCCCTCTCCCCAAAGACGGCATAGAGGACACTGAACACCGTGGTGTTCTTTGCCATAGGCGCCTTCCAGGCTAGGGTGATGCTCTGGTCGGTGTCCCCTATCACCCTGACAGACCTCACTATCCTCTCTGGCTCCTGCTGGCCCGTGGTGGGGCTCACCAGCAGGTTCTGGGGGTTGCTGTCTTGCGCCACGTCTGGGAGGAGAAGGCTGTCGCCAGTGCCCGCTCCAGCCCCCAGGGTGGGCACAGTGGAGGTGGTGATAACGTACCTTGCCACTAGTTTGTCATTGTAGGCAGCTGCCTCCATCCCGCTCGCCTTCCCATTCCATGTGCTTTTGCCGTTAGAGGTAGGCTCATCTGTGCTCTCCGAGTCCGTGATGATGAGAGAGATGAACGCCTCTGTTGCCCCCAGGAAATTCTTTGCTTTACAGATGTACTCTCCAGAGTCAAGGTAAGAGACTACAGGCAGGCCCAGGATAGACCAGCTCATCCCATCACTGGAAATCTCTTGGTGAACTGTAAGGCAGGAAAAATGTTAAATAAAGAGGCAATAATAAATAGAATTAATTCCATGTTTTGAAATACTAAGATTCCATCACCACTATCTGCTCAATACAGTAGAATCATCATTTCTGCTTGCCACCAATAATATTACAAAATCAAAGTAAATCTAAGAAAAGGACAGTAACACTATAATTAGATTATGTCAGGATTTAAACTGCTTCAAAATGAATATATGTGAAACATTTGATGCTGTTTCCTCCAAAGTGATGTACAGCTTGAAAACGTAACAGGAAAGGTTCTTCCATTAAAAATAAAAGCTTGAAAATTCTTATGTAGGTACAATACTTAAAAGAGTGGAAGGAGCAGGCATTAACATGATCTATTAGAGCATTAGATACAGACCTTGGAGGCAAAGAAAACACAAACAGTGGAGATTTTATTGTAATAAACACATATGGACTAACCTAGTGTATATGAGAAAATAGTTGAAAGATAATATCCCTTCTACTGCTTAATTATTTGCAGGTGTTTATCCTTACACAGGTGTGATCACCTACCACCAAATGATATGTACACAGCTGAGTGTGGATTTGCTCACTTGATTTACTTGGAGGCTAAAATCAGCTTTTCTTTGCCTTTTTCTATTTGTGCAGGGGAAAAAAAAAAAAAGAGTTGGGATCTTGTGAAAGGGTAAAGCACCCTCTTCATTATTTAACCAGCCTCCTTAGGATGGGCACACACTGTCTCAGCCCTTTCCCACTGAAAGGTAAACCAGGGAGATGGCTGAAAGGCAAAGGTGAGAGGATGCAAACTTCTCCCAAGCCCTCTTGGGGTCAGGATCCAGCCTTGGCAACCAGGCCCCTTCCAATGGCAGTGAAATACAAGGTAGCAGAAGTTACTTTTTCAGTTTAATTATTTACTGAATGGGTATACCTATGGCAATTACCTGTACGTACAGACTGTGGGCTGTTTCTCACTCCTTTCTGTTCAGAACACCAACATTTCAGTCACATTATAGCATTGGCACAGAAGCTGCCATTGCTGAGAAATAACCTATCTTTTCAGCCAACTTTTTATTGAAAGGTGCTAGCATCTGATTTAATGGGGCACAAAATACATCTTTCTCAGTTGTAGCTCAAAGCAAATTCGACATAGGCTTTCAGGAAATCATCCCATTTTATTTTTTGTGGTGGCTCTCTTTCAAGTGTAGGAGGGATGTTTGCAGCACGATGGGTACACATTTTCATTATGAGGAGCAGCTCTGCTACATCCTGCACATCATGCAAAACAGAGCAATGACTTGTGCAGGTCCCAAAAAATAATATTTATTACAAATTATTCTACTGCTGTGAAAGAAAATTGCTCTCTTCCCTGTTCTGTGCACCAAGGAGCCTGTAACCCTTTGAAGATCAGGCCCCATACTTAGCAATTTATCTGCTGAGTTTAGATCCTCTATGAAATTCAGGGCAGGACAAGGAGACAGTAGTATTCAGGGCAAGTTGAAGGCAAGAAGGTTCAGATCCTGACTGAAAATCTTTGGGACAAAAAGCTAAGGACGACTGTCTTCAGTAGAGCAAAGGTTTCTTCCCTAAATTCCCCCCATATTAAAGGACCAACATTGCAATTATAGCTCCAAACATTCTTGCGAATGGAAAACATGATCAGTCACAAAGCCAGTGTCTGAAGGCTTCTCCCACGAGAGGCACGAGCACAGAAGAGGTGCTCAGACCAGGTGGTCAGGGTTTCTCCCATAGAGCTTTTTCCCCAAGAGACTTTATCAGTCTATCAGAGGGAGTGATTCCTTGGAGACATTTCCATCGAAGTATTGTATCCTTCAGCAGTTTTGTGGGTTTTTTGTCTTTTAATATATCAGCAATGTTGTGTTTGCAACCGTCTACAGCAGATCTGAATCCCAGTTGAATTCCCATCAGACATGTCTCTGTCAGAGATGTTTGCTAATAGATTAGCAGTAGAATAGAATAAGAGAATACAGAATAATGGAATATAGAATAATAAAATAATTCAGTGGGAAGCCTTTTCAGTGACTGAATAACTAACTAACTGAAAACAGGTTATTTCTACAGTTGGAAATTCTTCATTTCTTCAGCTCCAACAGATGTATAGAAAATCCCTTGACTTGTCTCACCACCACAATTGCTATGAAAGAAAGCAAAACCAGCTTTTTACACATGATAATATACATCTATCTGATACCATTTAGATCAACGTGTAAGTAATTTTATAGTCTGTAGAAAAACACAATGCAAGAGGGGACTACATGTGGTACAGGTCTGCCTCACTCGTTCCAAGTGTGCAGAAAAGCTTAAGCCAAGCCCACCTGTGCCATTGAGCTGAGCCCCATCAGCTCTCCTCCAGCTGAGCTCGGGGATGGGCACGCCCGTGGTCCCACACCGCAGCAGCACCGTGCTGCCCAGGATGGTCTTCACCTTGGCCACAGACGTGTGCACAACGGGGCTCTGACACTTCCTCAGCTCCACCTGGCTGAAGAAGACTCCTGCGAGGCTCCGGGGAGTGAAGCATTTCAGCCTGGGCTCTATGAAGGCTATGTTAGGAGACTGGAAATTGAGGAAATGGACCATTTCATACAGACTGCAGTCACACACCCAAGGATTGTCTTGCAAGCCTGTCAAAAAGAAATCAGGGCACTAAGTCACTCCAACAGCACCTTTTGTTTCTGCCACTTTTGTTTCTATTTTTCAGCAGGACAAAGTGTGATATGCTCCCAGTCTGCTCTGCAGGAACTGCCTGTGCAGGAATATGTGGAGTGGGGGGGTGTCCCCCCACTGCTGCTGGCTGAGCCTGATGGATCTCACAGTTGCCAGAATGGAATAAATGTGGCTTGCTAAAGTACCTCAAAATCGGGATCTGAAATCATATTCTGTAAGTTCAAAGCAGGATTATTCATATCATGGAAACAACGTGATTCATGCACATAAAGATGCAAAACAAGTCGTTATTATAAACACATTTAGTTCCAGGATGAAAAAAAATAGCCATGGGAGAAGGGGGTTGGATTCTTTTGGCATGAGGAGACTATGAAGTCTCTTCCTTAGACAGGCCAGAAAATTCTTCTCACTGGACTTTCTTAAAATATTAGCCAGACTGCCATGCCAGTTTTCACACCTGCAAGAGGTATAGCTGATCCTACTTGCCTGTCATAGTTCTCTTCCAGCCCTGTTATTCTAAGTTATTTTCGTTATTTTGGTAATCAGTTGTTTTTCCAGAAATGCTAATTTATACTGGATAAGATGAAAGAACTGTTTTAAGGATTAAACTGAAGAGTATGCCTGTTATGGTATATAAAAGAGCATAGATAGACCATAACTATATTAAGGCTATAGACACAGAAGGAGGTATATTGAAAAACACCCTCCTGTTTCAGAGTCTTGGAATGTTTCTCTTTTTCTTTATTCTTCTCTCCCAATTTGCACTCTATTAAATTCAAATTCTGAACAAATGAGACATTATTAAAAATAGACCTGCAAAGCTAGTACTGAAAAAGCCAAATTGGAACTAGAGCAATGCATATCCATGAACAGAAGTTGCTGTATTCTGATTAAATTGTGTCATCCTACTTACAAATATTCACATCCAGCTGTCCCGTGGACAGGTTGTTGTCTCTAATGATTTTAGTTAGCAGAATTGGCACTAGGGATATTAATACCAGCTAACCCCAAGGCACACATTTGAAACCTAAGCCAGAAGCATGGCTCCCAGGCCTCCTGCCTGCCACAGGAGTGAGCTCTGCTCCCCTCCAAGGGGGCTACACCTCCTCTTTTCCATGCACAGCCCAAGGACATGCCTTGGGGCTGGCATCTGCCTGAAAGTGAAGAGTACTAATATTCCCTCCAACTATTTTAAAATGCTGCTAAAAAATTTCTTCTGAGTGCATTTTATATCTTCTTCCCTGGTCTTGAAAGAGGATCTGAAAGGGATGGGTCTTGGCAGAAGGTCAATTCTTAAAAATTAATATGTTATAGTGAAGGGGACTAAGTAAATAATGAACATTCAGCTTGGCTTTGTTGTTTTATGGCATTTTTGCTAGCAGTTTACTTCTAATTCGTGCATTAGATAACAGTGGATCCCAGATTGCCTGGCAGGTGCCCCAGCTCCAGCTGAAGCTGCAGCACCCACAAAGCCCCAGTGAGCCCTTTGCTGCCCTGCACAGCACAGTTCCATGGGCTCACGTGGGCCGCCCTCACGTGGAAAAGCTTGCACCCTTGGCACAGACTATCAGCCAGCAACTTAGCAGAGGAATTACTTCTTCTTGGAGGAGTCTGCAAGCAGGGGCTCTGGAGAGGAGTCTCAGTGTTGCACTGCAGACAAAGGAATGGATTGGGCTGACTCTATTATGCATGATTTTTTATGCCTCCATGAGAAACAGTCATGAGCAGAGTGAAACAGAAACTTGCAGCTGTGTTTTCCCAACCTGCTCCTCTGAGGGACATGCATTTTATCTACCTGGTTCCTATGGGTGTCCACAGGATAGGACCTAGAGGCTGGAGTGTCTATACATTACTGCATTAATTTTAACGTTATACTTGTGCCTACATGAATTTTTTAGGATCCTGGCACAATCAACCTGTGCACAGCTGGATACATAAACACTCAGGTTGGCCACGTGCATGATCTGTTCTTGATAAAACAATCTCCTAATCTACATTGAATGGAATAACATTTTTACATGTAACTTGACTCTAAAAATAAAAAGGGAAAACTATGACCTAGGCAGTCTTGCCACAAATGAAATGGGCAATCCCAAACTGCCAGTTTCAGTTTAAAGAACTTGTTACTGTATCTGGCAAAACAGGATAATGAAACACCTGCTCCTCTCCTGATGCTAATGAAACCTTAAACAACATCTGCTAAGGACACTAAAAGCTTTGTAGGTGTCATTTTGTATCTTTTTTAAGTCTTGTATCTCTTTGCACTACAGTCTGGTTTTAAAAACTTTACCTCCCTAAATTTATCAAGGGAACAAAGAGCAGCAGGTACTTGGCAGAGTGAGAGCGAACTTGCAGTGCCTCTGCTGAGATTATCAGCAGGTGCCTGAACGCCCACCTCGGGCTGCAGAGGCCGTACCTGCAGATGCCCACACCTCAGTGACCAAACACAGTCACTGGGGCTGGGTCAGTGCACAGCAAGCGAAGACAGCAGGTGGCAGCCACTTTGAGCCAGCATCAGCCTGCCATGGGTTTGAGCAAGTGAAGAATAGCTAAAATACCACATAGTAATCCCCTGAACTAGCAAATGCACTCAAAACCTCACCTGGGGATTCTGAAATTGAGAGTCAGCTGTGAGATTCCTTAATACAAAAATGGACAATTGCCCCAAAGCCATACCTCTGAGGAGCCTAGAACTGCCACCAAAAAGGGTATTCTTGGAGCTTCATAGCTGCCCTTCAAGGCTGCACTCTCTTGGGTTTGGGTAGACTAGGGTTTAATTCTGTGTGAACAGATAAACAAGGCTCTGGGAAGAGACAAACTGGCAGCTTTGACCCAGATTTTATGCTCAGTCATGGCATTATTCCTCTTTAATTTGGGCATAATAAATGATCCATCCTTTTATTTAGTTGTGCTTAAAATGGGTCAATTCCATACACAGTGTTATTAGAAAAGAGCACACAAATGGTGAAGAGCTGTAAACATATTTGTTTTTCTATCCAAAATGGCAGTGACAATAACTAAAAAAGCCTTGAGCAAGAGTCACTAGTTTTGTGCTACAAAGATTCAAGCAAGTGATCACATTTATGGCATAATGAGCTGGATGTGATGAGCCTGAGGTGAGTTTGTTAATATGCAAATTAATTTACATGCATTATTTGGGCTATTCAATTGTATACATATAATAGCAGTGTACTTGTTACAGTAACCACAGTGGGTGAAAATGCTGCAATAAAATGAGGAACTCTTGACATTTGTGTCCCCTGCAAAATGACAGGCACTTCTCTTACCTAGGATGATCTTGGAGTTATCATTGGGGAAGTAGGGAACAGCCTGGAGGTTGGCCCAGGTGGCAATGAGAGCCTGAGGAAGAGTCATCAGCTTATTGCTGGACAGGTCCAGGTATGTGATATTCTTGACATAACGAGCAGCATCTGGAGGGACTGAGGTAAGTTCATTGTTGTGTAAATCCAGAAGCCTCAGCTGGGGCATGCCAGCCAGGCTTTCCCAGGGGAATGATATTAAGTTGTTCCCATCCAGCCTCAGCTCCTGCAGACGACGAAGACCCTTGAGGGTGATCCCACTGAGGCTAGCCAGGGAGTTATAGGGCATCCAGAGGTACTCCAGGTTATGAAGCAGGTGGAAAGCTTCTCCTGGCACCCTGCGGATAGCTGTCTTTTCTATCCGAAGCTTGGTTGTATCCACAGGGATGTTCACAGGAGGCAGGGTCATCTCCGGGTCATTACACAGAACTGTCCTGGTGGGGAAAGACAAACAAAGGTGACTTTCGTTTACTTTGAAAAGATTTTAAAACTTCATTTTAATGCAAGATTTTTATCTGCCTTTTTATCTGACAAGATTTGTTCTTGTGATTTTTTACTTGCTGCTGAGCATCATCACCATAAATACATCAACTTGCAGTAATTCACATGTAGCTTCTGACTGCAGAGATCACAGTGTTATGCCTCTCCTGTAGTGGTGCAAGTCTGACTCTGGCCCATGTAGTGCTCCTGTTGCTTTTTCCTTTCAATTTTTTTAGAGTACTTATGATAGACAGCAGTGGACAACATTCATGCACAACAGAGGATTCTAGTGCTAGTTAAAACAAAAGGATCCATAAATTGAATGATAAAAGCCGTACAAAAAGAAGCCTTATTGACATGTGGGAGGGCAAGAAGTTATATAGATTAAATATGACACAGGAATTCTGATTTGAGAAATGAGGATAAAGAAAGTCAACTAACAAATCATTGGAAATACTCTGGAGTAAGCTCTGCTTTACTATGGAAGGTGTGTAGGCACATATAGCCATGAGTGAAAGCACAGAAAATTAACTCTTTGGAAAATGCTACACTGAAAGCAAAGCAGATTTATGTGTTTTAATCATTCCTCCCCATTTCTAATCTCTAGAGGTAAAAGCATGAAAAACCTATGTTGCATTTTTGCAGCCTTCATACAAAATATTGTGACTTGGGATTGAAGGGAGACAAAACAGTTCTTTCAGACTGAATTTCAATTTGCCTATCAGCAAGTAGGGGAAGGCAAGTTCTTAGCAAAATACAAAACCACCTGCAAAAGGTAACAGGTTAGATAGGTGTGTTCCGCTCCACATGCTGAACGAGACACCGCAAGGAACGTAATGTGATCAGTCAAGTAATGTTTTCTTATCACACTTCCTCTATAAACAGAATATTACAAAGCTGTCAAAACCAGATTGGTTTTGGCTGAAAGCAATTACTCCTCTACTATCAACAAAAACATATAAAATTGCTGAACCACTCATGCAAACTTCCCAGATTTAAATTCTATTGGAGCCTACAGTTAAATTTTTAATTTATAATCAAAACACAGTACATTACTCTCATCCAACACTTTTATTGTGGCATTAAATCCTGACCACCCTTAGCTGAAAGTTGAGATTTTGAGGAAGATAAAAATCTATCAAATAAGCAAACTCCAGAAATTCTCTTTCAATAAAATATTTTCTTTTTGTAGTCATGTCACAAAATATTTGCTAACAGAAACACCATGGCAGTAAAGCAGCATGCTTCTCATAGCATCCCTAAACTATGTCAGTGAGCACTAAATATTAATCTATGGGATAATCTCCTTCTAGTGAGAAATATGAATCATAATACAGAAAAAAGGTGGCATTATGCTCCTTAAGGGACTAATGGATATTTGCTTTATTATGTATCTTACTAAAATGCACAACAGCTTTTTCCAGTCACTGAGAGAAAATTCCCCTGGGAACTGTGACATTTATGGAGCAATAATTGGCTCTCATGCTGTTGCAGTCCCTTTTAACAATTGCAGACTACTCATGTCTCTACCATGCTTCTTACTGGGAAAGTTTCTAGTATTAAATCTATAGCACCATAAAAGAGATAAGAAAGTAGAGCTATTTCATGGGGTTCCAAAATATTTCATTTCAGCAAAAAAAAAAAATATTACAAAGGATTTTGCAAATACTGTATTTCTGTCACAAAACCTCCTCTACGATGAACCACACCTTATGAAAATATGGTCTCTATTTTCTTTAAGTCAGATATGTTGTGATTACCCTTCAGAAGGACTCTTTTATAACCATCCTCCAGAGAAATGTACGTACAATGGCTTTGCCTTCAAAGATGGATGTCCTTCTGGTCTTGTCTTCTTTTTTAACAAAAAGTTTCCAGTCTGAGAACGATTTTTTTTTTTAATTACTGTCTGGTTTTTTAGTTCCTTCTCATATAGAGTCTATTGCTTTGCCTAAAATCTCTAGCTGAAGGATTTTTTAAGTAAATTGACTTGCTGGTTTGGGTATCACAATGTGGATCAAATCCAGTTGCACTTTAGCAGCAGAGCAAAATAAAACCTTTCAGAACCAGAATTTTCAGCATTAAGGTAAAAAAAATATAACGTTGTTTAAATTTTATTCCCTTTTTGCCGTTACACCAGCAATAATTATGTCACTTCTCACAGAGGAGATGCCCAAACGCTTTCTCTGAAATCAGCTTACTGTGTTTTCAGAAGCTAATCCCCTGCAAATATAGCTAGAGCGCAGAGCAACTGGAAAAATAATGGCCACAAAGTGCAGACACAATATTTTCTGCTCCGAGCACCCTTGCAGAGCAGCAGAAGCACCCCCCGACCCGTGGCGGAGCCGCGGCCGTACCTGGCTTTGGTGCCCTCGCTGAGGCTGTGGAAGGCGCAGCTGCACTGCGAGGGGCACGAGGCGCCCGCCCGGGGCAGCCCCGCCAGCGCCGAGCAGCACAGCACAGTCACCGCGAGCCACATGGCGACCTGGGCATGGAGCACACCTGGGCTCTAGGCAGCGTGCAGGGCTTCGCCTATTGTTTCATCCATCGGCCGCTCGCATCTTGTTAACTCGCTTTTGTTTTCAGCCACGCTGTGATCTTCCAGCCCTCGCTGAGTCCATCAGATAAAAAAGGATAGGCAGGGATTAAGGATGGGGACTTGAGTTATTTTCATGAAGGTGCTTATTGCTTCCTGGAACAGTACTAACAGCATTTCTTCCTTCAGCAGCCCCTTCAAAACACCCTCCTCAGGCAGTCTGTGGCTCTCGTGCAAGAAAAAAAACATATATAATTTTGGTGACCTATATCACAGGCAAGATGACTGTAATCTCACCAGGAATTAGCAGTAATTTACTTCCTCGCAGAGGTATTGGGGAGATTTAAAACAGTTATTTGTGCTAATGGAATGTAAGCCTTCTATCTAAGAATGCTAAAATATATATAGTGATGCTATTAAAAGGCTTTATTTTCTTTTTAAAACAGCTAGTTGATAAAGCAATTATTGAACTGTTGGCAACATGCCTGATATTGATAAACGCTTAATAACCCAGTAAATATGTACCTGTTTCAGTTCATAGCAGGGCTAGCACACACCTGCAGGAGTGTGCTCTGACTTGCTGACACAGCAAAGCTCAGAGAAGGGACGCTTTTGGGGAGTGCCACCTGATACAGGGCTGTGTGGCACCTTCAGGAATGCTAAGAAAAGCTCAGCAATGTGTTAAGGTCAGCGGAAGACAGAGTGTCCAATTATTTTTCTCCTCCCACCTCGAAGACATTTGTTTCCCACGTATTAGCAAAGGCAGCCATAACTGCAAAGCTGCTGGAGACCACCCATGTTTTCAGCACTCTTCATCTGTCTCCAGAGAACACAATACATGTGAGAAAATAGAGCACAAAAAATATGCAGAAAGTTTACAAAGTTGCTACTTGATTCGGAGTAGAATTCTTTTCATATTAACAAGGACATCTTATGCTTATAAAGACTATTCTTTCCTGATGAGTGTGAAAGTATATAAATTACTTACACCCCAAATGCGCAACACTCTCATAAAAGTAAAAAGCTTTGGAGTTGATTATTTTCAACCTGGTCAGATTGCTACTCCCCCATTTTTCAGACATACTTCATTATAGCTTTAACAGAAAAATTGACCACTGTGCCAGACACAAAACAGAAAACACGAGTTAAAAGTTGAGGGAGGGAATGAACGGAGCTGAACAGCTATGAAAAAGCACTCAGCAGACACTACTCCTTCAGAGACACTGCAGGAAAATATTGTCTTCCCCAGTTCTGAAGCTCAGGAAAGCTTCAGTGCCAGCAGTGTTACATGAGAGAGACTCATATGCCCCACATCAGCATGAAACATGAGCAATTCTACTAAAATCCTGGATCCTGCTAACTCTGCTTCACCCAAAGAAATGGGAGTGTGAGATAACATTTGGCTAATTGAGGCAGAAGCCACCCAGCATTCTGTTGGCCTTTCAGCATCAGTCACTTCCCAGCTTTCCTCTTTCTTACCTAAGGTCAAAGAAGAAGGGGAAAGTAAAAGTAATTACAGCCACAAAGATCTCTCTAAACATTAGGGGTTTTAAGATCTTAATTAAACAAAAAAAGTGCCCCTTCTAGTCTCTTCTGTCAGTGCTTGAATTTGCCTGGTTCTCCTGTCCACCTCTTGTAGATAAATATTTATACTCAGATTTCCCTAGGAGACAACTACATCTGTACCATTTGAAAAGCCTGGTGGTATCAACAGATGCCCTTCTGCAGAGATGCATAGAAAAATCAAATCATATGACTTGCCATAAAGCCAAGGAAGAAATATGAACACTCCAGTCCAAAAGATATTGTGAAGGTTAGAAAATTTTAAAAGCAAACAAACAAAACAAAACCAAAAAAAAAATCCAACAAAAAAAAAAAACAAAAACAAAAAGAAAGAAAAGGAAAAGAAAAGAAAAAGGAAAAGGAAAGGAAAGAGAAAAGAAAACCCAAAAAACCCCAAAATGCCAGAAGAACCCCACCACAGACGATTCAGCATGGAAAGCTGAAGGTGCTATGAGGCAGACAGGTTTTGAAGAGCTGCTGTGAACATTACTCCTCAAAACACAAATCTCTTCCATGCTTATGCATCCATGTCAGATCCCTGACCAAAGACTGTCAAGATGGACAGGATGTTCCAAAATGAGCATAATTTGAGGTGCCTGTTGCTGAAGCCAGCCTCTTTTCCTGTTGTAACACTGGCAATAAAGGGAGTGCAGTTCTCCAGCAAAGCTGCATGCCAAAGTCTACATGGTGTAACTACCCTCACACCTCCACTGCTTCCCCCCTGCCTCCTGTTCTCCTGTCAAGGCTGAGGATCCACCTGTGTGAGAGGAGGCTTATAGGATATATGGCTGAGGTGGCTCCAGCCCCAGAGTTCACCATCTCTCTCTCACCTTTCCAGCATTCCTCCCTGTTGTGGACCTGTTGGTTTTGTTTTCCTTTCAAATACATAATCAGAAGTTACCACTCAGAAGTGCAGCACTAACACAAACTACCTGAAGGTACAAACTACCTGAAGGTTAATGACTATGCTATAGCAATGTTGTTCCTAACAAACATTGCTCACCAGGGTTTCTGGAGTGGAGCTGTTCTCATGTAGAATTCACCCTGTGTTCTTCAGAATGAAATTACGCTGGCAAATTTTCAATAATTCTGGGTAATGAACTTTAAAAGTTTCAAGGTAATCTAGATGTGGTTTGGGGCTAACTATTAAACAGCCATTTTATGGTGCCATAGTTTCACATAAGCTTGTTTCACATGAGCTTGTTTCACAAGTTACTCTGATAATTAATTAAGGCTTGCAGAAATCATTTATTGAGAGGATGGCCCAAAGGATTACTTTTCTCCTGCTGTTTTCCCATTCCACATTTACTGGTGTTCAAAGAAAAATTCAAGTATCTCATTATTTATTTCTGAAGAGATGAGAACATAATGGAGTGCTGCTCATTAAATATCCATAGTTGTTCTCTTATTGACTTCCATTAGGTCCCATTCCTAGATGTAACGATTTCTCAGTTCTCTTAATGATCTCCAAGCTAAGACCAAGCTTATTGGTTTTTTTAGTGTATTCATTGGTCAACTTGCCTTGCTGCCCAGACTCTGCCTCAGCTCAATACTCACAACATTGACTGAAACATCTGAAGTTAAATTCTACTTGAAAAAGCAATGCAATATAATTAACTACTTACATCTATTTTTTTTCAATGCATCTGATAAAGTAGTTTCCCTCCATTGGAGCTCTTGGATAATAAACTTGTAGAAAGCAGAACTGCATTGTAAGGTTTGCTTTCATGAACCTCAATTTTGCCTCACTAATGAAATATCTAAGTTACAACTAAATGCCAGGAGCAGTAGAAGTAAACTTAATTTGTAAAAATCAACAGCAATCAATAAAGCATGCCTTAGCAGCAGCTAATGCTCTGCACTTTGTCAAGAAAACTGCTATTTATTTAACATGACAAAGTCACTTCTGAACGAGAAAGAGAAAGACCTGGAGGTAGGCTGAGAGATTAATAAAACCAGATAAATAAAAGAGGTAACATTAACAGGTTTCACATCTTGGAGTGTATTCACAAGTGCGTCTCTGAAACGACGAAAAGTGAGGGAAAAGGACCAGTGAACTAATAACCCAGTTATGTTTTATCAGCTTTCACATGTTGGAGTTTTCCCTCCCCATTGACTATATTATCTTTTAATCCTTCATTGATACATCACCACCAAATGACACAAATGATGGTTTAAGCATCAAGCCGCAGATACACCCACGTTAGGCCTGATCTGAATGGTCAAGAGAGTGGGACTGCCCTCACACTGAGGAAACTCAACAAGAGGTTCATCAGGAGGTGTGGAAATCAGCTCAGGTAGGCTTTGGACATAAGGAACTGGAGGAGGAAGAAAAGGAGGAAGAAGACCTTGGTGCACTGGGAGCAGATATGTTCACCTTCTGTGGACATCCTGTGCCAGTGCCTCACCACGTTCATAGTAAAGAATTTCTTCCTAATATATAATCTAAACCTGTCCTCTGCCAGTTGAAAGTGATTCCCTCATGTCCTTTCACTACAGGCCCTCATGCTAAGAGTCTCTCGAGCTTTCTTGTACCCTTTAGGTCCTGGAAAGCTGCTCCAAGACCTCCCCAAAACCTTCTCTTCTCCAGGCTGAACAACACCAACTTTCTGAGCCTGTCTTCATAGGAGACGTGCTCCAGCCTCTGATAATCTCCATGGCCCTCCCTCTGGACTTGCCCCAGCAGCTCCATTTCCTACTTGTGTTGGAGGTCCCTGAACTGGATGCAGTACTCAAGGTGAAGTCTCAGAAGGGAGAAAGCAGAAAAGAACAGAGAATCAATGAAACAAAGACGGAAATGAGATGCTTAAAACTGTAAGGGTAGATGCCAATACCTGCACTTCAAGGACTGCATGAGGCAACATCGGGGAGTGGGCTGCAAAAAGATGCTGCTTCTGCCTTCAACCATTCTCACTCCCTAATTCAGCAAGATGGAAGAAATGAAACTGGAAGCAAAAGCTGGTTACTGTAGTTCAACAGACGATGAATTCACTTCTACACACAATTCTGGTTTGTCCTGATGCATTGTTTGCAGTACAACAGCTTTCCAGATTTTAATGGTATTTTTAAGGTTTAAGTGTATTACCTCCTCCCAACTACTGAACAGTTATTCACTTATTATGCTATTTAATGTAAAATGAACACTCATTAGATAATTTCCTTGTAAGTGCAGGTGATATTTATTTGGGACTTTAAAATCAATATCACCTTTTGCAGTGCAGTGTAAAAACATTTTCTTCATGGCATTTTCATTCCATAATGAAACTAGTGGGAGTTAGGTTCTTCACTTGCAATCCTGCACTTCACATCATAAAAATTGTGCTCCTTGCTGTTTGCTTAGGAAGGGAAATAAACAGTTTCTTCTCTGCACCAAACTAAAAATATCAGTTGTAGGAAAAACATACAAAGCAGCAGTCAGAAGGTGTCATTCATCTGAAGTATAAGAATTTGTTTTACATTCTCTGAGGATAGCCAGATCTCCTGCTTATATTTTTGGGGTAAGTAAATGCAAAGCAAATGGGGTCAAAGTCTACTGTCAGCAAAATTCAGCACATGGCAATCTTTCTTATCTTTCTTAGGTGGGGTATAATTCAGTGAAAAAATTTTTGCTTTGTATCTAATAAGATTAAGTTAATTATTTGACATCAGAGTTTCCATTTTTTCCCTATTTAGGTATTTTGAAGTCAAAAATGTTTTATCAGAAGATTCTCCTCACAAGCTCTAAAGTGAAACTTGAGTGACACATGCAGCATGCTCTACTAAGTCATTCATTTTTAATATGGCAATTGGACAGAATTTATTTTTACTTCTTTTCTCCATATACTTAGAAAAATATGGCATAAAGCAAATCAAACAGCATATTTTAGCATAAATGAAAGCCACAAAATACCTTATTATCGTGATTTTGTATGAAAGGTTTTATTAGTAGGCAACACAGGCCAGACACTAAATCAATTTCATTAGGTAAATGCATCTCCAAGAAGCTTCTGGCAGGACATATCTTGTAAAGTGGAAAATCCTTCCTACTGATGCAAGTCGAGAGCACGTTAATGCATTACATCATTCTAAATTGGATATTGCACTTAATGCTGATGAAGGCAGCTCCTCCAGACCCACAGGACCAAAGTCATTAACAGACCACTAGACTGGAGAAATAGAACGAACCCACACGGGTTTCGGCACAGAACATTAAAAGTCTGTCAGCGGTAATTATTTTGTGCATACATTTACCTTGGTTGTTACAGCCAGGGCAGAACAGCAGAGGTGAGGGCAGAGCTCTGTCCCACAGGGGAGGGAAAGTCACACACCTCCCTCACGAATGCCATGCTTGACCCATTTCTGTGCACACAGCAGAAGCCGCCCCACAAGGCCCCGCTGTGGCCAGCAGTGCCCAGCGAGGCAAAGCCTGGCAGAGGATGGAGGGCTGTAAACCAACCCCCCTGGTGCCTCCCTCTCTGCTCCCTCTGGGCTCAGGCGCCGAGAGGCCTCGTCATGCCTGACGCAAATGGGAAGTGCTGGGCGTCGGTGACGCTGGTGCAGAACCTCCAGTGGCAGGATGAGCCCCTCAGCAGCCCCTCAGCAAGGTGAGTTGGACACTAACCCTTGCCTCACCTTAGGGGAGGAGCGGGCCAGCCACCACGGCCAGAGCTCTTCTACTCTTCTTCTACAAAGGCCCCACAGCAACAGGCAAATTCCATCAGGGCTGGACATTCAGGATCCCAGAGCAAAATTCTCTGGGACAAACGCTTTGTGAACTCCTCTACAGAGGGAAAGCAGCAGAGGAGCTTATTATCATGGAGTTACCGAAACATACACCTAGAACAGCATAAATGTCTGTCCAGCAGCATCATTCTAGCTTAAAAAAGGTACTATTCTTCTGTGAGATGCCTCAGCCACATACAAGTCCATGATAGTCCAATTTAATGACTGAACATACCATGGTCATATCTGACATATTTTAAATGAGTGAAGCTTTCTTAGATTTATATTCCTGGCCCCATATCTCTACTGTACCTTCATTGCCTAAAACACAGTATAATTCCCTCAGTTCAACAAAATCTGATAACTTTGGGCTTAGCATCCTCAGCTGCATTACAGAGGGGGTCATGCAGTAATATTGCTGACTGCAACCACCTTTTCTGATTTGGACCTTAATAGCATTAGTCTAAGCCCTGCAGAGTCACCTCTGCTTGGAAACAGTGGCTGTTTTATTTTGCTTCTTCGGGCACACAAGAAGAACTTCCAGCACTGCTTATCTGGCTCCTGAATGCAGATGCAGCACAGTGTTTTACACAGCAACCCTCTGCCTATTTTCCAGTCTGACAATCACCAGCTTTCCTATTCTGATTGACCTGAATATAGCCCCGAGAATTTTCAGGCTGACTACATACCTTTATGACAGTTCTAGTAAACTTCTTGGAAGCTGCAAGTCTTACAGGGAACAAGAAAATTTGAGGGGAAAAAAAAAAAACCCAAACACAAAAAAGGAGAAAAGGTAGAAAGAACAAGAAAAGGAAAGCTTTTGCCTTGTGTATTTTTATTTTCTTAATGTTACTCTTCACTGCCCCTTCTGTCCAGTAACAGTAAACAAAGCCTAGCTTAGACTAGATAATTAGCACATTTGGGTTTTATATGAGAAAAAATTTAGATGTGATTAATCCCTCTAAAAGTAAACACAGATCTTACGCTGAAGTTGAGAAAAGCTATGCAGAATTCAGACTTAAATAATGTTTGTGAGGGAAGTATCAGCAGGAAATTTGGGGAAATGCTGACACAGAGACAAGATACAAAGATACAAAATACAAACAAGATATACAATACCACAGTGACAGGAAAAAAGATGTGCTTATGTTATACATGGTCTAGAAGTTCATTTACATACATGGTCAGTAGCACAGACTCATTGAGGAATGGTTCAGGGAGAATCACGTTGCTTCTTTACAAGAGCAATAATAAACAGGAGAGCTGGTGTGCAAATCCTCTCTTTTAATACAGCTAAAGCCCCTCTTGAAAGCAGAGGGTTTTTTGATAACTGGGCACTGGTCTTTGAACTGTAATCCCTGGAGGAGTTATTCTTCTAGTAGGAAGGTCTCAACCCCAAAGGGGAAATACAATAACAGTGTTAGGTACATCCTGCATTCTGTAGGATACTGCCTTCTCTCCCAAAGTCCTGAAATATGCCACTATTCAGCAGAGAGAGATTGCATGTTTCATTATATTGTGAATATGTATATGACCCTAAAACTGGTAGGCTAACTGAAAGCAAAACACATTTATAGGTGTCTAAAATGCATTTTGAGAGACGGGTAATAGATCAAGGCAACAATTATACATATTTGATAATGATCACGATTGGTACATCCAGCAAAGACTAAGAAGTCTAAGATGCAATTAATCTTCTAGTAACTTTATTAATTTTCTAGCCTGGGTGGATATACATATATTTATCAAATATGTATTCAATTTACTGTGAATTAAGCTACCTGTCTCTTGAGAGGTAACTCAAACAGTAGAGGCAATGCTTCTCAGCTCTACAGCAAATTCTGACTCTCTAAAGACTGAGGTGCAGCAGCATGCAGGAAAGCCAGTCCCAGAGCTGCCTGGTCCCAGGCATTGCGTGCTCAGGGAGCCAATCACAGGGCTGATGTGTGACATTTGGGGAGCAGGTGATGGATCTGTGTCCTTTTTTGAAGAGATTTTCACACAGGACTGCTCTGGCTCCAGCTGAAGTTGCCCCTCTTGCTTTTCTTACTTCCCACCAAATTTACAGCTCCATTTTCACTCAGCATGGCCAAGGAGCTTTTCCCAGATACTATCCCTAATCTTGATGCTCTGTGAGTGCTTGCAAGTGAGCCCTTTCCTCTACCTTCCTCTGCACAGACAGCACCTCCCACCCCTGGCCCCCATCCTGCTCGGGGTCCCTCACATCCTCCCCACCACACCGAGGGCTGCCACTCTCACTCCCCAAAAGCACAGCCACTGACCCCTGCCTGCCCCTCACCTCCTTGGCCCTCCAGGCCTTCACCACTACATCTTCCGCCAACAGCTCTGAGGCAACTGCCGAGAAAATCGGATTGAGGAGAGTGTTACGCTGCCAGACTGGTGAGGAGAAGGGTTATTGTGTGGCTGCAGGCATTTCCAAAGGGCTGATGCCTGTCCACAGTGGTGTGATGACTTTTTCCCTGCATCATCCCTCCTACGGCCAACACCAGGTGCCTATTTACAATCTGGGTCATATTCCAAATCACTCCTACCAAACTGAAACAAATTTACACAACTGTAACTAGAAGGTCTCCAGACAATACTCTTTCTGTTTCCTTTCCTTGGCAAGAAGCCTTTCCCATGAGGACCAAGATTACCACTCATATCAGCGATACCAAACTGCAGTTCTGTGTGGCTGCATTCCCAGCCCGCTTTTGCTCAAATGCTGCAGTTTGTCATTTAAAGGCATATTTCAATATAAAAAGTCAAATTGGGCTAAACCTGAACCAGAAGAAAGGATTAGGAAGGCAGAGGAATAATAATACATCAATTTAGCAAAGTTCTTGCTGTGAATGTAAAATACTGTGTCAGTAATCTGCATTGATTGCTCAAAGAAAATTCAGAGTGTGTGAGCACTCTGTTATCTTTGCACTGCACCTTTTTTTGTTGTGCTTGTACCAATGCATATTTTACGAAGATTAATATGCTCCCACCAAATCCATACAGTTCTATGAAATCCATAGGGACATCTGGCAAAAACCTATCGTATCTTTTTTCTGTGTATTCCTTGCAAACAGATTAGTAACCAGTGAAATATTCTTAAGTGAGAGTGTAAAAGGAAATGGATGTTGATTGATGCAGAAAGGAGATCAGTGGAATTCAAAACATCAAGTTGCAAGATAACATCAGGTTGAGCAAAAGACCTTTCCCCTTGAATTTGAGAAGAGCAAGCAGCTATTGAAAGAGTGCATGAAGCAGAAAGGGATCACTAAAAACTTTATCATTTAAGGAGTTAATTAATGTCTTTGGCAAACCTGTTATCATTTGCATGTTTTCCCTGACTTCACAGGAATACATGATGTGAGGTTATATCTTACATAAAAAGGAGGAAAAGGGAACGAATGTAGCTTTGTTTTATCAGCTGGGAAAAAAAACCCCTATCATTAGAAGATTGTATCAAAGTCAGTAATTTATTCCTTATTTGCACCTCCTTTTTGCTTGAAGAAAATCATTTATAACCTAAACTTATAACTGAACATAGCAACCATATTGGATCATATATCATACCATTCTATCTCAGTGTACCATTAAAATGTCAGCTTAAAACAGCATCAGAAAAGGTATTAAGAGACTGATGAATAAAGTTTCTGTTGATAGGAATTTCACTTGAGTCAGATGCTGAACCGCCACTGGAAAGTTTGCCTATGACTGATTTGTGTCCTTAGACTTTGCACTGATAAATTAAATGAGATTTAGACGTAGAAATTGTTAAGATACTTGAAGAAAAGCAGCCAGCAAGTGAATCATTCTAATAAATGTCTGTTAAATCCAAGGGGGCTGGGGTAGTAGCCTGTTTTCATGGAAGAAATAGTTTTGGAATGAGCCAAGTCTGCCCCACAGATTTTAATACACACCACAAAAACTACCAGCAGTGTAACACATTTGGGGGATTTTTTTGGGAGCAAAAGTGAAATACAGTGGCAGGCAACCAAAAGTAGCTGACAGACCTCATGCGAGCAGTTCAAATATCTGTGTCCTTTATCCCCAGAATAGAAGAGGTGTGCAGCTTTATGTTGACAAGTACTACAATGAGCCATGCATTTTCAGAGCTATCCCACTAGAATGATTTACGGCACATTTACAAGATCTAGCACTAATTTTTTGCAAGAACATACAATGGATCACTATTAAAACACAGGTTTAGATCACTCATTTGCCCTGCTAGGAGGCAGGGCTGTCACATTCTTTGTCATCAAGGCATGTAGGTGAGTGAAATACAAACACAGCAATGGATTTATGTGGTGCAATGTAATTTTACTCTGCTTAAACCAAGCATCTGTATAGCCTAACAAATATCATGCCCTCCTGAATTCTACTTCAAAATCCAAGAGCATATCCATCAAGGTAATTACCTACATCAAAAAGAGCTGTAAACTGAATACCAGAGAACAAAAAAACACAGCAAGATGGTTTCACAACAGCCTTGAAGGTCTAATCAGTTCTCCTGGGTAACACAGCCTGTAAGCACAGATTTCAGGAAAACTGCAAAAAAATCCACCACTATCTTCATCCAACACCACGGACTGTAATTGCATCTTCATCGTGTAGTCAGGAGAACTGAACAAGCTCTGGTGGCATCTGGAGCAAATTCACACTGCCTGACACCTCAGTCAGCTGGGAGCCAGGTCAGCGCAGTGTGAGGCCTGAGCTGAGGGAAGCTAATATTGCTCATGCTTCAGCTCCCTTTTTGCTCCCATTTTGCAGTAGGATTATCAGGATGAAGAAAGCTGTGAATCAAAGTTGCAACTCTCATGCTAGTACCACCCTGTTAAGGCAATGAGCTGGAGGTTGGACTAGCTGCACACTACACATGCTCCAGAGCCACTGTACAGCCAGACTCCAGTCCTCAAACATCTCCAAAAGGACAGTAAGGTAATTCCTGGGAGTGCTCACCACTGAGCAACAGCCTTTAATCAGGCTGTGCCAGTGGGCACACTAATTTAAGCCTCAGTTACAAAGAGGAAATATGTTAATATAGAGAACAGTCATTACCAGAAAAATACACTGTCAAGTTTCTTTAAAATGGGTGAGGGGAAGATCTACAAGCTGCAGAAATTATTGGTTCATACTTTTCCTCTCATTATCAACTCAATGAGTGCCGCTTTGTTTTTCAGGTCACTCCCCAATTACATGTTTCCTTTGTCCACAACATTTAATTCTTCTCCAGTGTTGCAAAATTAACTGGACAGGTTTCTTAATCTTGTGTCTACAAAGAACTTGTTGTAATTGCAATGAATGCTTTCATTTTGCTGGTGTCTGAAATACGATTTGCAGGGGAAGGGGGAGTGTGGGTTGATGCTAGTCCCATCATTAATAACATTCCTGCAGGGATTGTAGTGGTGGGAGTAAAAACCCCAAAGCTTTTATATAATAACAGCATGTGTTTGCACGTGAGCTGCTCCTTTAAGAAGCCTTGGGCTACTGGAAGTAGAGGGATCCGGAGAAAAGGCAGCCCTATAGCTACAACAGAGGGCAGAAGTTAAATCTTTTGGCATATTTACCATAAGAATGGTCACTGCACACCCTCTCCCTGAAGGCTTCACTGAAATAGAAGTGTTTGCCATTGGCACTGCCCTGCTGGTCGAAGGTAAGTTCAGTGTGGGAACCTCAACAGCAGTAGGATTTTTTTTCCTCCTATTATCCCAGGTGAGAGGGGGGAAGGAAAATTGAAGTAAACAGCAGCATTTGTGGTATGCTGACCCTGGCTGCTGTGGCTACATCACCAGTACTTCTGGTGAGTAAATCAGAGTGAGCTGCAAGCTCTTTGCTGTGAAGATCTGCCCTCTATGCTTAGCTGTGACAGTGAAGTACTTGCTACTTAGCTTTCTTCTCGAGAATTTGGGATGTAAGATGTTGTTGATGACTTTTAAAGGCAATTTTATCTTCCTCTGGGGAAAAATGTTGAAATGACTGATAATCTCTCAATAAAATTGGACTGCTTTTTTGGTGGGTTGTGATGGCTGTCTTATAATCAAACATGATATTGCCAAAAAAACCTGTAAACTGCTAGCATACATCCAGACTGCAAAGGTGGCACTGCAATTAATGGCTGCTGGGTAAAAGTAACAAACCATATCGATTTAATTTAGCCAATGTGATCTTTTTGTAGAGGCATATGCCGCTTGTTGAGAGACTGCAACAAAACTGTGAATTTATATCTACCTGGCAGCTAGCAAAGGCTTGTCGCTGGGATTATGTTGGATCCCATCCCTGCACAGTGCTGCTCCTCGGGGGATGTGGGAATCGTGGGGCCCCATGGCAGAGGAGGAGAAGCTGTAAGCACCATCA
This sequence comes from Origma solitaria, assembly GCA_013397895.1. NCBI lineage: Eukaryota > Metazoa > Chordata > Aves > Passeriformes > Acanthizidae > Origma > Origma solitaria. Next base: position 3,183,045 of record VZRL01005376.1, on the reverse strand, counting down.
GAATGGGACAAATGCTCCTTAGCTCACCCCGTGAACATGGAGCATGGGTGCTCACCTTCTCCCTGCAGCCAAGCTCGTATCTGTCTGCATAGGAAAGCTGGAAATGCTGTCAGACACCTTTCCTTGGAAGAGAGAGGGAAAACCTACTTCTTGCCCAGGGGCAGGCTGCTGCCTAAACAGAGTGCAGGGCTAAGCCTGGCCGACAGCCCCTGAGCCATGTGCACAGCCTGGCAGGACCTGCACTCCCATCCTGAGGGCTGGGAAGCGGCAGGAGGACAGGGACCACTCTGGGCGCTGGCAGAGCCTGACAGCCAGGTCCTGTTGGGGACCTGCTCGTGGCACCACAGCCCTGCCAGCCCTGACTTGTGCCTGGGGCTGCAGCCTGCTGGGGACCTGCAGCTGCTGAAGCTCAAGCAAAGAACCCCCGGTAACCTTCAGTGAAAACTAGGTGTAGTCTAATACATTTATGTTTAACAAAACACAAGCATTTTCCATAGGGTTTTAGGCAGAATGTTCCAAGTAGACTGGCAGTAAAACTTAATTATTGTCATTTGGCTTAGAAGATCAAGCTAAATAATCAAAGATTAATTCACTTTCTGAAACACTCTGGGACAAAGGCAATGAAGACCTCTCCTTTTTTATGGCAGTTTCTAAATGCAGTTTGCAAAACTGTTTGTGTTGAAGAGTTGCATTGACTTTATTAAGTGGACACATTTGCTGATCTAAAAATGAAAATTTAAAGTTTCTTTTTTTAAATTTAGTAAGTTCTCTATTTGTACATTCATGCTGACCTTCAAGAAAGCAGAATCTGGTAAAGCCTGAGGCTTCCAAAAACAGGAGAAAGATAGAAAAAAAGCTGATATAGTAATAACTCTTCAGCTCTACTCTAAATATGCTCAGAACATATCTCTCCTAAAGGCTTCTCTGCATTTGGGAGAGTTGACAGCAGTTTTACCCTGTGGGTGGGAGGTAATATGGCAGGGAGGAAATAAAAACAGCAGATCTCAAATGGCTCCAAATATTTCTCCTGGAAATATTTTGTTATATGTTGTGTAATGATAGACACACATCAGCTGTGACCATGGTTATGCCATCAGCCATTAATGCAATTAAGGTAGAAGCAGGATTTCTGACTAGAAAAAAAATCATGCATCTTATGTAACTGCAGAATTAAGACAATAAGCATGAGTAACTACACTACTTTACAGAATTAGGGGATATGGATTTTTTCTGCACTATATCATTTCTTTTTCCAAGAAGAACACAAAGGAAAAGACATAATGCCTCTCATCTAACTGAAACTTAGAGATTGGATGTTGAGTCAGGGCCTCATCAGAGCTAAAATAATTCAGGTTGCCTTGAACAGGGCATTAAAGGACAAAGCTTGAGTTTAAACCAATGAAGGTTGAGTTTCAGGATGGCACAGCTCTGTGCTGGGTGAATAGCTAGGGTTGCTTGGATGCTCCTCTCTGAGGACCAACATTAACTTTTATTTTTTAATCTATCAGTGACTGCTTTTCATAATTAGATTATTCCTTGCCATGTATAGTCTATTGACGAGGGGCAGTAATAAGATTGAGCTGGTGTGAGTCAAGCACTGTGTAGGCTGCCCTGAGATAGAAGCCCAGAGGGAGGCAGGCTGACTGAAACATGGCTGAGAGATTTCTGTGCTTAAACAAAAAGGAATGTTACAATTGACACTAAATACAAACTATTTCTCTATCGAAGTCAGGCCTGGACATGTGTGCACCAGCAGCATGTGCTGGCTGTCAGCCCTCCTGACACTGCCTCCTCTGCATCTCCCTTGCTCTGAACCCTGAGCCATGTGTACCTGAACGGAGCCTGACAATCAAGTTTCTCTTATTATAACAAAAGGCAGAATTACAAATAAGATCAAACTATTTCTGCTCCACATGACTGATGAAGTCAGAAGCACTGGCTTGAGCTGTTGCCTGCAACTTCTCTTCTGAAAGCCTTTGTAACTTGCATGCAGACTAACCACTACAGATATATTCCCATGCATAAGATTCCACTGTAATAATTGTTCTCTCATCAAAGAAAACAGCAGTATCATTGTAGATATTTTCCATTTCCAGTTGAATCACACCAAACAATTCTGTCTTTCAGCCCTGCTTGGTTTCTGTCTGAATGGCTTGACAATTATTTCTTTCCGAAAAATCAAAGAGCTCCGAACGCCCAGCAATCTGCTGGTTCTCAGCATTGCCCTGGCCGACTGCGGGATCTGCATCAACGCGTTCATTGCTGCCTTTTCCAGCTTCCTCAGGTAGGGCGGAATGGTTTTCTAAAGCATGCTTGGAAGAACCACATGAAAATTAACAGCTTAGGTTCTAAGAGATCAAACTAACTAAATGGTTCTCTTTCTACCATAACACATAGCCAGCCTTCTCATTCCCTCAATCTAAAACAGCCAGCCAGAACTCTGTATGGTTCCATGAGGCAATCAGAAAAGGAGATTTTACTGCATATAATCACTGACAGATTCTAAGACTGACTAGAGAAGGCGTTTAACCAGACAGATTTACCAGTGGTTATAGAAGCTACTTGAATATCAAAATATCATTTCATTAAACCTCTAGATTGACCCCAGACTTGTCTGCAAGTCTTGATCTGTTGTGTTGCACTGACTTGCACCCATTGACAAACTGGCTCCTCACAAAGGAGGCAAATCTTGAACATCTGGATAATTGGATGAAATGTAGATTTCAAATTTAGAAACCCTAACTTTTCAATACACAGATGCAAGATTATACTTTCTTTTCAGTATTAAGAGTACAAATGTCTGTTTTACTGTAAGAGAGAGCGCAAGAAAAATGCTGGCAAATACCTAAAGGTATATGGTTTCATTTTTCACAGTAACATCTTTCACAGTGTTTCTCAGACAGATAATACGGGCACAGGTTATCATTTTGCCCTCTCATTAATGCAATTTCCAAACATGTCTTCACCTTTTTCTATCATTTTCCTAACACATTCCTTGTTTCTTGATAGATACTGGCCCTATGGCTCCGACGGCTGTCAAATCCATGGGTTCCATGGCTTCCTTACAGCACTAGCCAGCATTAGCTCCAGCGCTGCCGTCGCCTGGGACCGATACCATCACTACTGTACAAGTAAGAGCTGCAATTTACCTCACCACCTTACCCACATCCTGCTAAAGGCAGCTTGCTTACATTTCTGAGAATCAAAGAAAGCACGTATTTATTATTTGTGTATCTTACATATGTTTAACTTACACATTAGATAGAGCAAATATAAGCAGTTTCTCCAAAGGACCTCTTCCCATACAGCAGGCAATCATCAGCCACTGTCAGGAGATATTTGCTCATCCAGATCACACCCAGTTTGTGAACCTCTTGCCATGCTTTCTCCTAATCTATAAGTAATCTTTAAAACAAAATCCCAAACAAAATCCAACTCCCCATATTGAAGAAAAATCTATTCATCTTGGGCTTTCATCCAACACCCTGCTGTTCACCAAACAGATCATCATGTCCATGCAGAGCTTACTAGTTATAGATCAGTTTGGTGTAAGTAGCGAGCTGCCTCTGCAGAGACGGCAGCTGGAACAGAGCCCTCACAGAGGCATGATCGGGCAGACAGAGCTCAGCAGCTCCTTCGTGCAACACACAGGCATTTTAGGGTGCAAGAGACATCTGTACCCACACAGCCTTTCAGGCACAGTGTCCATGTGATTCCAGAAGCAAATGGCAAAACACACCCAAAGCACACAGGGAATATATTCAATCTGATGATCTTGTTGAGAGTGGAAAGGCTGCCAACTTTTTTTGTTCTGCAATTTTTGCAGAAATTCAGCTCAGGCAAAGAAATTTATTTTTTCATGTCTAGACAAAGGCCCCAAATAATGCAGGCTATGAGCTAAATCCATACTAACACCCCTTGAACACTGAAATGCATTTGGAGCTTGAAGAGTAGCATCTGTATTTTGCAAGAGAAAGCCTGAAAATAAGCAGGTCTGGGAAAGACATTTTACTCTCTGCCGCATTGGCTTTAATGCTTTTGTGTTGTGCACTCCTCCAGTCAAGAGCATACACTGCATTAAGAGCACAGGCAGAAGGACCCTAAGGGCACAAGCTTCTTTACTTTGCTCCAATTGTTACTTACTGATGGCCAAACATGGCTCCTATAGTGAACATTTTGAACAACAAAACCAAAAACCCAGAAAGTGCTCATGCCCTGTGGTTATTCCAGTAAAGCCAGCCCCTTCTAGTTCAATTCTTCACATGCTGATTGCAAGGAAGATTAAGTCATATTTCATAGATATGCTACACCAAACCTGCAGGCTATACTGTGTTCTCAATCCATACATTAAACTCCTGTTGACACTGGTGCAAGTTGCATGTCTGTACAGAAGATACAAAATACCCTTACCTAAAAAACAAAGCTATCAGCCTTTTATCTTCATTCCCCAGCATCTGGTACTCCTTCCAGACCTGATTTCATCACCCACAGTTTTTTTGCTATGTCCTAACAGTTTCCCAAGAAAACCTTTGTTGTGGGATTCATCAGCTCCGCACTTGATTATCCACTATCCTTATTTCTGGGGAAGAAAGAGTGGATGAGAACGTGACAGACCGCAATGATGATAGGAAAACTTGGGACTTTACAACCATTCTGGATGTTAACAACACAAACGTGTTCACCAACACTCTGAAAATTGACCAGGTTTTTTAATTTGGACGTCAGCACAGCCCTCAAAGCAGTACCGATAACTAGACAAGTCCCCCGCCAGAAATCAGGCTGACAGTGCTTGGCATATGGAAGAAAATAGTATTACCACCCCACATGACAGAGAAGGTCAAGGTATTTTACTCTCCCCTCTCTTGTTTTTTTACTTCCAGGGGACCAGACTGGGCAGCTCTCTTTTCATCCCCTAAATGTGGCACTGGGGTCTATGAGATGCTACTTTCACAGCAAAGAGGAGAGAACTACAGAAATAACCTAAAAGTATGCAATAAGAGGATAAAAGGCAGGGGAGTCTGAAGGGTATCAATGTCAATCTCTAGCAAGATGGGAAAACAGATACTGTATTTTAAAATTTGATCATTAGCGGGCAAAGGAGAAAACAGAAGTAGTTTTATGTTGGTGTCTGACAGTAAAGAGGAAAAAGGCAAATTCTGAGGAAGCTGTCTCTCAGCTGCCAAGTATTCAGGACAGAAGGTGACAGTTTAGATCGAGATAGACATTGTCAGCTCTCCCTCTCTGGCCATTCACGCTGCCATCAGAAGTTTGTGGAGAGGGGAAGAATCCTGGTCAGTTCATAAACACAGCATACAGTACAGATTTAATAGGAAAGAGAAAAATATAGAAGATTTTTTAACTCGCATTTAAGAATTAGGGGGAAAGAGAAAATCTGAAGTGATTTATAACAGTACTTCTCTCAACATTATAAAAGAGAAGATGAACAAAACCAGCAGATTTCACAGCAGCATTCAATTTCAAAAAGGAGAATTACAGTGAGTTTTATCTAATCCTTACCAATCAAGGAAACCTGGGTTGTTGTATCAGTATTCAAAGATTACCAAACCACCATTTGTTCCAACTGCAGCTGTCAGCTCTGTCAACCTAGAAGTCCTAAACTTCTGTCATGCTGGCTGCAGCCACCCTGCCACATTCCCTTCATCTAGTTTTGCACCTGTATCAGTTTCCCTGATAAAATGTCAATGTTTATATAGATCTTGCATTTTTCACTGAAGGAGGAGGTAAATCACCAACACAGCTCTAAGATCTCTAAGATGGAGAACTACAACAAAAAGAAAAAACAAAAGAAAAAAAAAATCAAATTAAAAAAAAATCCCTAAATTCTGTTATTTTTAAAGAGCTTTTTATAAAGATATGAACAAAAGAAGCTATTACACATTACAGCTTTCTTATTCCTACAAAAAAATTAGTATCTGTGAGCATCAGTGACTGGTGCTTCTTGCACTGCCAATGAAGTAGGTTTTTTAGGCTGTTTTACTTATGACTGTTATATATTTTTGCTTATAAGACTTTCAGGTATTTCTGTCTTTGACAAACTTAGCTAATTTTAAATGATGCATGCCATAAAGTTTGATAGAAGCCGCACTGGCCTGGAATATATTATAACTTAATATTATACAGCTATTATAACACAACCATTTGCAAGGATGAGGAAAAAGGACTTATTTTGCCCTCCACCATAGAAAAGCCTCTTGACTTCTTGTTTGAGACATTCCTTTTGAACAGCAGACTGAAATGTAGATGAAAGGTAGCCACTGTGTCAGAGATGTATTTTTCACTCTGTGAAAACCAGCTAAATATTTGAATAAAGTATAAATCTTAAAAAAAATACATTCATAAATATTTCCACAAACTAAACACGGAGATGTAGTTATGGTTATATCACTAAAAACTGGCCATCATAATCAAAAGGATTAAGGTTCCATGCTCTCTCTAGCATTTCAGCTTTTGGCATCACAATTTCAGTAATTTTTGAGTGATAGAGGGGCAGTCTTTCTCTTCCAAAGCAATTACAGAAATCGTTTACAATTCCCTATATTAATATTTCCCTGTGTGGAAAACAGAAACTTCCCTTTTGCTCTTCAAAGAGAGAAAACCAGAGCACAAGAGTGATTAGACTTAATAAGACCAAACTGCCAGCGCTGGGCCCTAATTAGGAATTGTATCTGTAAGCATATGCTGAACTCCATACATATGCATTTAATTGAATTAGGACCTACATGGCTTTTACATTAAATTTTATCAGGCCAAAAAGAGGCATTTAAGGTAAAGCAATGGCCTGCTGTGCACAGAAACGACTGAGCTGCTCTCAACTTGTGCTCTTGCTGTCAGCCATCTCAGGGGAGAATATTTTTGCCACGTGAACACAGCATGATTCTTTCTCTGTTCTTGTACTGAAAGTGTTTTTTCTGGGTAAAACTAAAATAATCTCAAGCTTGTTTAATTTTACATTCATACATTTTTAGCTACTTCTAATGTGTGAGAAAATATTTTCTGGAGGGTCAAGAAGCAGTTGGTTTCACCAGGTCCACTTCACCATTAACCTCATTTTGCAAAAGGTCAAAGGCAAAAGGCAAAAATTAATTTAGTTAGTTCTGATTCTCTCCTGTTCTAGTGTCCAAAGTGGGACCCCTGAAGTGTGAGGAGAGAGAAGAGATGAGCGCAGCTCCAGAAATGAGCTTTCCAAAAGCAGGCTGTTGAGACATGCCTGGTGCCAGACTCCAATCTTGGATAGTCCTGTTATTCTACATCTGATAAAAAAGTGGTGATCCTTAATTCCCATGTAAAAGTAACTAAAACAAACTTTTCCTTACAGTTTTTCATAGAAAGCCATGAACACTAAAGTAAGAAGTTGCTTAGGCTACGGCGCTTCTTTGGCCTAGGAGTTTAAGAATAATTACAAATTACTAAGAAGTTGCACTTGTATTTCTAGTCCCCTAAATCAAAAACTATTCTTTTATTTTCATCTATGTCATTCTAGAGTCATATTATGCCAGTACTACAGAGCAATATTTAAGCTTTTGCAGCCAAAGTATATCTCCTATGTAGTAATCATATGAAAGACAGATATTAGTCATTATTAATAATTTTATTAATTTTAAATTACTAAAAAATCAAAATTTTTTTGCAACTACAAAATATAAAACCTAATATTTCATACAAAGGATTTTCTTTAATTTTCCTTGGTATTTAAATTGCAATGTGTACAACTGTCTTTTCCCATGATTAATTTTTAAACACCTGCCCCAAACGAATTTTCCAAGTTGATTTTCAATGCAATTCAAACTCCTTTTTTTTTTCCTTGAAAAACCTTTGGAAGATAAGAAAAAGGAGAGGGATAGAACCAGAATTCCCATAAAAGGGTAGTTTCACTAACACCCTTTATTTTCCTTTTTGAAAATACACAAGAACAGTGCAACACAAAATAGCCACTGTAGGGTTTGTGGCTCTTCCTGGAGCTGCTGCCTTATGGGGACCTCCAGCCCATGTCCTTCACCCATGAGTCAGCCATGTCTGATCCTATGGCCAGGACTCACCTCATGCACCTCATCCCCAGTCCTTCACCTCTCAGGGAAAGATCAGAACTGGCCTGAATCTTCCTCCCTGCTGTCATGATGCTGCTGTCTATGGGCAGACAAAAATATTGCTTCCCAGCCTCAGTGAAAATTACACCATTACTTGTCCTTAATGGAGATTTGATTTGAGAGGAGTGCTGGCGAAAGTCACTGCTCTCCTTGCCGGTGCTGCTGGCGTCATGGGCTGCTCACCGTGGGCATGACAACAGAAGGTGGCCTCCGTAACAAAATTATCCAGGCCTTTTCACATGCAAGCAGCAAGGCTAGCACAATATCCTGCAGCAGCAAGGAAGCCTGCCTGCCTTCTCCATGAAGAAATACTTCCCGTGTCTTTGGAAGTTTCCAATCTTTCATTTCATTCCTATGGTATTTTATGGAACCGGATGAAATAGGCACAAGTAATCATTTTTATTACAAACTTAGAAAAAAGTTACTAATGCTGAGCTTCACATTTGCTGTTATAGGCTAGGTGAAGATCTTAAGGGCAAATTTACTTGTCCAGTAGTATTTTTAGAACAAACTCTGTTGTCAGGTTGTATATACATATATATATATATATAAATATATATATATACATATATACACATACACATATATTGATGACCAGTAATTTTAGAACAGAGTGTATTAGATATCCACACATGCCCTGCACTCCTGGCCAGGCAGGAAGGATGTAAGCAGGGGCTGGGGAATGTGTTCAGAGTCATATTTCTGATCTGACCCATGCTCTGCAGTGGGACTCTGTTTCTTCAAACACTGTTTAGTGCATCACCCTGTTCATTGCACTCTCTGCCTCATCTGTGTATTTAAACACATTCCCAAAACACAAGAACATAATGTTTGTAAGAGCAGCTCCATCTCCAGCATGGTACAAAGCTGAGCAGCAATAGTGCATTTGTTTAAGTAAAACACACAAAAGGGAAGTACAGTTTGCTGTTTCCTGAAGTCTAAAAGCTTCCTTCATATTTTATGCAAGACTGATTCCTCCAGACTCGGGTCTGCTTCAGGACACAAAACAGAGAGCGCTGCTTGTTTCTGCCTGAGGCCCAAGGGCCTGACAGCTGTTTCCAGTGGTTTTGTTCAGGGCATGGAGACCCTCTTTTCTCTTCCCCCAGGGAGCAGGCTGCAGTGGAGCACGGCTGTCTCCATGATGGTGTTTGCATGGCTCTTTGCTGCCTTCTGGTCCGTGATGCCCTTACTGGGGTGGGGAGAATACGACTACGAACCTCTCCGAACCTGCTGCACCCTGGACTACAGCAAAGGGGACAGGTGAGGGCCAGGGCCAGCTCCCACAGGAGCAGAGTGGAGCCTTCCATCCCCTAGGATGGCCTTGGTGGCACACACAACCCCCACTGTGCCCACCGCTGGGAGAGATGTCCCTCCCCAGGGGCTGGGACCAGGCAGGCATCACCCAAGGCTGCCTTGACTCTCATGGTGGCACATGGAACCGCTAAAGTCAGCTTCCTCTGAGGGAGGGGCTGGTTCTCAACTTTCTGCTACTCCCTAACTCATCTACAACCTCTATCTTTTTACCTTTAGGGCCTGAAACTCTTTCAGAATGCTTTTGCCTTTACGCAGTCGGGCACAGATGTCTGAGTAGTGATGTTTGGGTTTAGAATACAAACACCTGTTGTGATTTTCTACAATGCTATCCATCCCACACACAGCAGCATGGCACAGATTAACTAGCCTTCAGCAAATGCTGCACCTAAAGCATGTTGACAAAACTGGTTTTAGCAATTTTAAAAATACAAGTTGGTAAATATCTGCAGCAAGTTTATAGAGATGTACTACAGAGGAATTAACACCCTCTTTTTTTTTTCCCTCCTCACCTTTTCCAGAAACTATGTCACATTCCTCTTTGCTCTGTCCACTTTCAATTTCATGATCCCAGGCTTCATCATGATGACGGCCTATCAGTCCATACACCAAAAGTTCAGGAAAACTGGGAACTTTAAGGTAAGAAAGCTCCCTCAGCCCCTGCAATCACCTTGCCAAAATAGGGCTGCATTCAGTTGAGACAAAATCCTTGAAAAAAACCAATTTCTTTCACAAAGACTTTGGCTCAGCTGCTTCTCTGCTAACTCCCCAGAGCTACTTGAGTAGGAGGGTAGAGCAGCACAGGATGGGGCCATTCAGAAAGTTCATGGAAACACCATCCTTAGAAATTTCAACATTTTACCAGATGGCCACATCTGCCCTAACCTAGTGCTGTAAACAGTTCCCCATTAAAGAGGGAGTTGGAGAGTGAGCCTGAAGATTTCCCTGAATCAACACTGGTCCAACTCTCCTCAAAAAACAAACACAAAGCATACAGAATATTTGCCAATGGCATATCCATATTTATCCAGAGAAATTTTATCTCAGGAAGGATTGTTATTTCCTGCTTTGCTACAGGCCTTTGGCTTATGGCTGAGGAAGTCAGACAGAACTGCAGAACCACAGCTCTGCAGGGAAACATGCAGGCACACCATGGCGGGAGAAGGGCCTTCCCATACACATTGTGTTTACACTTGGCTGAGGAAATTCAGACATCTTTATGTGCTGGAAACAAAGGAATTGTTCTGGTGTGGCAGGTTTATGGGAATGTAATGTGGTGATTATATGAGCTGTTTGCTGAGGTACAAGCCATACAGTCTGGGGCTCTGTGCATGGCTGGTGGGCACAGCCTGACCCCTGCATGCAGTAAAGATAGTCAGTTCCCAAGAGAAATGTTATTTCCACAAAGAGACAGTCAGGCAGACTTGTTCGTAGCTGACTGGAATAAATACATGTGCCCTCTATATATTACTTGAACAAATCTCCGTGTTCATTATTATGTCTATTACCTTTTTCTCCAGTGAGTTTATATGCACTAGCATGTGATTTCTTTCTCGCAATATTGTGTAGCTGTGCAGACAAGTTAGAATGCAGAAAATTTAAGGATGAAATTATCACTTCCTTAGTCATTAATGTGTATAAGATACTAGGGAACAGCTGGCCATGAACACCATGGATAGGGTCCAAGCATGAAGGACAGAGGAATCCTACTACCACAACACAGATGCTGCACCCATCTGTTGCACTGCCAAAGCAATGGCTTCACACAGCTTGTCTGCAAGACCACCTGACCAGTCAGCAAAATATCATTCCTTTTTATCTGTTTTTAAATTTTCTCATTCCTCTCTCCCCTCAGTACCAATTACCAGCTATGGCTTCTATATCTAGCACACACTCTGCTTTATCTGATCTACCATAAGGTGTTTTGCAACCTCTGCCCCTCCCCACCCACGCCTGGGAGCAGGGCTTGGTGCTGCTGCACTGTGCTGTCCCATATCCTGTTGGCTGATCCTCTCCTGCTGCTGAACACAAACCACGGTCTCACAAGACCTCTCCCATCCATTTGTTGCAGTGTGTGATTGTGAAACACGAAGAAACCTATTGCTCTTGTTTTTCAGTTCAATACTGGTTTACCCTTGAAGACGCTGGTCATTTGCTGGGGTCCCTATTGTCTGCTGTGCTCCTATGCAGCAGTCGAAAATGTGATGTTCATTCCAGCAAAATACCGCATGGTACGTCTGTTCCACCTCAGAACTCACACAATGACCATCTCCTTACTCTCCTCTCTCTGCCCCTAAGGAGCAATGCCAATTTACTTACAACTGGGTTTTCATGTAAAAACATATATGAGAAGTAGACCTTTTCCTCAAAGCATTCTGTTCATCCACCATTTGTAAGTGAAAAGAGGTAAGCACAGTGATAAAACAGACTTTGCATTACTGCTTTGATCAAGCAAAAGTTTAGGAAGTCAGTGGTATTTTTCTTCAGCAGTTAGCTAGGGGTCTGTAGCCTGTACTGTTCTATGGCATGTAGGAGCTTTTTCTGTCCTTCCCAGAGTGAGGTACCAGCTCAGAATTTTCAGTTATAAAGAGACTGTTTGTCTCATTCATATTTCTAATGCTTCTCTCTCCTCAAGGAAGCTGTAATTGATCACTCCTCTGATTGTGCTGCCTCCTTTTTCCCCTTTCTTCTATGAGTCTTGGCTCCAAAACCACCTCTGGGACTCAGCAATATCACATCAAACCTTTCAACTTTCATTCAGTGCCCCAAAATCAGCCCAGTTTCAGGTCACCAAATGCATGACTGTATTCAGTATGCCATATAAAATGTGTTAGCAACATCAGTCCCTTTATCCATCAGAAGGTGTCCATGGCACACCTTTCACTCATCCTGAGTGTTTGCATTCACTCTCAACTGAATTATCCCTGTTTCAGGCCAACCTAAATTCTTTCCTTTGGAGATTATAATTTCCTGAGTACCCTCTGGGGGTAGCAAGCTATTGCCATTGGAGACAGGTTTTTTCAGTAAAGGGAAACTGAACATTGGCCATTGGCTTCTTGGTGTGTATTCCTAGTAATAAATATTGTGTCTCATGACAGATTCCTGCCCTTATTGCCAAGACTGTGCCAACGGTGGATGCCTTTGTATATGCCCTGGGGAATGAGAACTACAGAGGAGGAATATGGCAGTTCCTCACAGGACAGAAGATTGAGAAAGCAGAGGTTGATAACAAAACTAAATAATCCATTATGGCATTAAACAAAATTACTGTGGGTACATCACTGAAAGCAAAATACAAGAGAAAACTGAGTGCATTCTCTGATACGTATGTGCAAAGGTAGTTCCACATTGGAAAGGCTGTGCATCGGCTACAAGTAATGAAATATGGAAAGAAACCCCTCCAGATAGCTCTCCAAACCATCACAAGCTGCTTGTCAAACAAGCTGCCTTAAACCTGTGTTGATTGTCATCAGTCTCATTTTATATGACACTGAAAATAAACTATGTGCTGGAAAGCATTTTTTTTTCTCCTGATAAAAGCTAACATAAAAGCTTAGCAAATTAACTGAAGCAGGATATTCATTTATCCAGTGAGGCCTCATCAGATCAATCTGTGCAGTTTGTCCATATGGTAATGTCTGGATTACTAAAAGATTAAACCAGTATCCAGTATTAACCACATGTCTGTATAGCTTGTTCCTCTGAACAACTCATTTTCAAAGCACCCAAAACAGGAGTTTCCAAATTTCCATCATGAATCTGACATCCTAGTTCCATAAAACCATTTTAGTGAGCATGTTTCCCCAGTAAGGAATATTAATTTGGCTCCTATTCAGATGAATTACTGCCTGACATTCAGCTTTGTCACACACTAAACTGCATCAGATTTTGCAGCTGCTGCTTAGCAGGACAATCAAAAGCTTATAGTCCATCATAAAAAAACATCCATCTTTTTGTTGAACATTGAGCAAAAACTAAAGAGAGATACGAGTCAGATTCTGTTCTAAAAATATCGTAGGAATAAAAATTAACTTCACGTTTTCCATTAAATTCCCCTATATTCTACATAAGTGAGAGCAGTCACTGAATCAGTTGTGATTAAAGACGCTGAGCAATTTAAAAGTAACTTTTATAAATATCAGAATTCACACGTATCTTAAACGATCAGAAATGTCCATTTTAAACACTTGTATTTGCTCACGTTGCTCATATTGCCTATGGGATGAAAAACTGTCAGTTGATGTTGCCTGTTATTACAAGATGTGTCTCAACGTTGCCCATTTGTAAAAAATATGTGTAGGACACAGATTAGGAGAGATTGTGTGCACAAAAAAATCAAACCTAATTGATACTTACAGGGATCATATGATTCACTTCCAAGCATTGATAGTGAAAGGGTTTCTGAAACTAACCAAAGAAAAAGTTGATCCATCCTTTGGATGCCTTCTGATATATTAAAAGGGAAACCAGTTGTTTATGAGTTACAAAAGAGTGGATGGTACAATCCTGGATGCTAAACAATCAGTGGGTAGAAGGGACATTCCTCTTATGTCTAGAGATAGGGAATAAACATCATTTTGTCAGCAGTTAACCAGCAGGATCCCATTCAGAGATGTGCTTTGGACTTTGTGAGGCTCAATCTGGTCACAAACTACCAGACAGAGCACGGAATAATACCATGACAAAATTATGCAGAATAATGACATCTAAGGCCGACAGATAAGACTTACGTCTTAGGTACACATAATATAAGGTGAGCAGGTGACAAAATGTTTGCACTGATAAGTGCAAAATAATGTGTCTGGGCACAAAAATACTTTTAAGTATGTATCTACAGTGACAGCCTCTGAATGTGCAATTACCTCTTTCTCAGGAAAGAGGCCTGGGTACATCTTGAAATCACCAGCTCGCTTGTCAGCAGGGTCACACTGACAAACTCCTGCAGAATGCTAAAAAACACTAAAAAATAAATAGGTAACAAAAGAGGACACACAATCACACCATTTGAAAAGCAGTTGTTCAGACTTCTTGAATAGGCTGCATAATTTGGGTCATTCCAACCCAGAGAGGATAAACCAGAAAAGGGCCACAGAGATGACCAAACACAGGGAGAAGTCTAAACACAGTAGGGATGAAATAAAGGAGAGTGTTGGCTCAGGTGGCTGGTGAGGAGAGCACAGCCAGCCCTTTTGAATCAGGGGTTCAGGGGATGTGAGATGGAAGGATTGTTTGCTGTTCCCAGTAGCACAAGAGCAATGGGACATACAGTAAAATTAATTTGAGCTGTGCGTTTTCTGAAGTTCATGGTTTGAGGAGTGTTTGTCATGTCTGCCTACTGAAAGACATTATGGCTTACATAAGAAGACCATAATAATCTAATAAATAACACCTAAAGGCATTTGGGTAGGAGCTGAACCCCTCTGGCTTGAAGGAAACATACATCAGGAACTCATCTCACGCTTTGGTTCTTAGTCCATTTGCAGATTGATTTTTGACTTGCTCTTACTACAAAATTTCTAATGTGAGAGTAGAAAGCAACAGAGCTGTTTCTTCATTCTGTTGAACAGCTACAAATCTAAATGTGCCTCTGCTTAGGTTTGTGTATTTTTTTCATATTGATTACTGAAAGCTAGTGATGGGTAAAGGTGAATATCATGACTTAGTGAGCATAGCATTGGTAAGTGGTATTCAAGCCTTGAGACAAATGGGGCCTCTGTCCCAAGCAGCAGCCAAAGCAGTCCTCTACAGCCCCACTGAAGAAATGCAAGGCAACAACAAAGTCACTGAAACCTTTCAGACCTAGGGATGGTGCAAAACTTACAGATGGACTGTGAAGAACACAGGACACATTCATATAGCACAGCATTATGCCATAAGCTTGGGACAAAGCGGAGGCAGCACAGTGTATTACAGAGACATGAGAACAGCCTGCCCACCCAAGAAAGAGAGAGACCTCACTTCAGACGGTTTCCTGTGCACTGCGTTGCTCCCATCTGGTCAGAAATCCCACCTGGTTTCACACTGTGCCTCCAAACCTAAGGATGTACATAAAACCTGAGCCATTTCTCCTGTCATTTTTCTCCACCCTAAATACCTTCAACAAATGCTTCTCATCCAGTCAGGCCCATATCTGTCCCAGCCTGAGGGCTCCTTCATACAAGTTACAAAAGCTCCTGACTGAGTGAAGAGAGGCAAACAAAGCATTTGAAAAAACTGTTCAAATTCTAGTTCGTAGCCTTGGCTGCTGACTTCCTGCCAAAGAGTGAAGGAATTGAGGCTGGTCATGACTCATTTATTGGATCATAGATACTCTCAATCTCTCCACAAAAAAAATTGAAACAAGAAAACCCATGGAAAAAAACATGAGAGTTTCCAGGGACTGGTCACCAAGATCTAGCAGTACCTGAAAACTGGGCACTCTTCTAGCTATGACTAGTTCTCACCACTGGTTTATCCACATTAAGAAGTGGCTAATGACCACTAAGGAGGGCCTAAACAAGAGTGCTGTGCTTCAGGAAAATGTCTGAAAACGAACTGCAGCACATCAAGAAGCCCAATACATGTCCAGTTACTTACACACTTAATCCTTAGCACAGCCAGCCTTCATCACAACGTGCTGGCCCAGTGCCCTTTGACACCACTGGCTCTTGCAATGGATATCTGTTACCATCCTGATAACACCTGCCACAAAAAGATCCTGTATCTGGAGTAGTTTAGGCTGAAGCAGACAGAATCCTGTCATGTTTTTACACTCTGGAGGGTCCCAGATGGCTAGAAACAGGGTTTACATTCCCCTAACCAAAGTACAGGCCAGGGGGTTATACAAAGGCTGCAAGACACACCCATACAGGTAATATCCCAACTATTATCTAAAGCAAACCACATAAGAACAAAAAAAGGAGACTCAGCTTAAGCCAGTACAGCCAACATAAACATCAGAGATTAATGTCTGTCCAATCACTAAAGGTGAGAGTGAGTATGAAAACAACATGCCCACTGCTAAAAATAATTAGATGGCACCTCAGGTTATGTCACATTAGCCACTGCAACCCTTTGTTGGGGAGGTTTTGAACACAACCAAAATAGAAGACAAAGGTGTGCCTCTCCTTAGGGTTCAATTACTTGATTCAGCATCCAACCACTCTTAACACCCAGTGATCTGCAGTATTATATCCAATATCACTTAATCACCCTACTGTCCCTCTTACAGGCAAAATAATTCTGCTCATTTGTGTCAGAGTGAGCATTTTGATACACTGATGAAAAAGAGACTTTCAAAGACAAATAGAAGGCAATTTTTCCTCCTTATGTCTGGACACAAAGCGTCATTTCTTCAGGTTTTCTTTCAGCAAACAGAAATGCCTCACCTTAAATAGCATTTCTTGCAGATCTATTTTCAAGGTTATTAAACGCCCACAACTCCAAATGAAGTTACTATGTCCTCAATAATGCTGCAAATCCATAGCTTGCTGACTCAGCTTTCCCACACTGCACACACTTACAAAAACCCTACAGTTCAATAAAAGGGAGTCAGGTTTTTCTGCAGTGCCCATTCTTCATGTGCTTCATGCACTTCCTGATGTGTTTTTCCTAGCACCCTAGTATGGCTGATGGGGCATTACACAACAATTCAGCAGCAGGGTCAGAGGAGGAATCTGCACTCTTCCCAGTCTATCATATGCCACTTTAAATTGCATTACTGTAAAACAGTGCAATGAGCTGGATTAGCCACCACAGAAAAAAGAAGGACTGCCAAATTCTTAAATATGGACCCAAGTGCTAATGATTGGTTTGGTTCAACAAGGTGAGACACAAAGAAGAAATGTGTCATGTAAGATCTTTATAATATGATGGTGGCAAGTATTAGTCAAAAGTACTTATCCTTCCTGTTATGTGTCACTTAAATTTCTGTTCGTGTTTCACCTGTGAGGATGACAAAATAGAGGCTCACACCTCAGCTTATGGCAGTGAGAGTTTGGAGTTAGACTGCAAAAATATTTGTTACCATCTGCCTTTACATATTCACACTTGAGATTGTTCATCAGAGGATTAGAGTCAATGGTCTGTATGAGCTACCCTGGCCGGGCTAACACAGCATATACTCAGAAGGTTTTTTGTTACACAAACAGGTATTCCACTTTCTGCAGAGTAAAAAGGAGGATGGACCTGCTGCATTAAGATTATGTAAAATATTAAGAATTTTCAAATGGTGAACACAGATGCCTACACATCTATATTAGATGTTATTTGGAAGTTTACTAATATAATCTTTTGTGTATATCACTGAAAGACAAAAGAATCAAATAACAGCACCAGAAAGCACAAAAATGCATCTCAATGAGATGCAAATCTGGATGATTATTAATAAAATTGAAACTGTATATGCAAGATTTAAGAATTATTCATTAACACTTTGAGACCCTTGGATTTCCGCAGACTCTAATTTCTTTCAGTGTTAGCCGTGTATGAAATTTTCCAAATCAGGTTTTGTTCAGAGCAGGGCATCAGATCATAGAACTGTCAGAACAGGAGAGCTGGTGCTATGGAAAGGCACTGTGCTGGGCATCAGGTTTTCCTTGTTTCAGGAGAAGCAGGAGACAAGCCCAGGGCTCACTGCTTAGGGATAATACCCCTGAACAGTGCCAGAGAGGTGAGGCAAAGGGAGCTGCAGAGAGCTGCTGCCTCCCTGGAGACTTTAACCCACAGAATGGTCAATACAATTAGGATTTTGCCCCTAACTGTCAATTTAATGTTGAGAAGTCTTTCAGATGCAAATTCAATTACCTGTTTTAAAGGAATCTAATTTTAATTAACCGAGGTCTCAAATTAATGTAAACTAATTAAACACTGTTTAGAAACATGTTTCAGAGGAAAATACCTAGTTCAGTAGGTCTCTAATGGTAGAAAACTTTAGGTCTCTAATGGCAGAAAATGTGCCTTCTTTACTAACAATTTGTTCTTGGGAATTGGAAAAATAATTGTGTATCTATAAAGCAAGGTTTAATACCTTTTCACAGTGCTATCAGAAGTCAAGATTTAAAAATAATTATTTCTAATTGGTGGTACAAGAATGTGACTCTAGGAAGACAAACATTTGTGGCCTACAAACACATATATTTTTAAAGAAAGGACTGAAATGGTGACAGCAATAGTTCACTTACATATAGGCGAGGTTGGACGGGGCTGTGCTAGTTAAAGGTGTCGTTGCCCATTGCAGAGGCATTGCAATGAGATGATCTTTAAGGTCCCTTCCAAACCAAATCAAGCCATTCTATGGTTCCATGATATTAAAACCAGCAAAGAATATTATGTAAGTGGAAGCAGAGAGTGAACTTGTAAGTGCTACAGTGAGAGTGTTAAATTTTCAATGTGCTCTAGATCTTGACAGTGAAAACAAACTGTATTTTGACAGGTAACAGTTGGAGGCTCTAATTGCTGGAGAATCCTCTCTTTAAATTTTCTTGGTGAACAGTGAGAAAACAGATTTTTTCATGGTGTTCATTGATTTGTGTCCACTGCTCCAAGATTTCTCCCACTGAACTATACTGTGAGGTTCTACAACAACATTCTTGATTTTTCTATCAATAAGCTGACCCATCATTGAAAGACAAGCAGTTTTGCAAGCACATTATGTCACATTGGATGAGAGACCATTGTGGTGAAATCAATCGTAGAAGCAACAGCTTAAGGATGCTATTAACTACACATGGGGCAGGGAAAAGGCCATTAAACAGAAGGAAGGCAAACCCAGTGCTTTGATGGGAATATTTGTCACTTCTTTCACTATTGAACCAGAGTCAGTTCAAACTTAGAAGCATAACTGCTGGTCAGCTTTAGTCTCAGCAACTCACTGAGTGGCATCATGTCCTAGATATCACATGGAACAGTGCCTCTGATGTGTGGATGCAATGCTGTATTTCCCAGAGGACTTTGAAGCCTTTCCTTCAGTAGGAATGTTTCAACTTTCTTGAAATAGATAACAAAAAAAAAAAATCTTAATGGAGACAAGACAGTGATCTGATTTACTGAGTTAGCCCTTTATCTGCAAAGAAACTACAAATTGAGATACTTGGCATAGGCATGCGATATATCAGCTCCTGGAGGATGGTCCCCGAGCCTGAGTTTGGTACACAAGCTCTCCCCAAACGTGGAATCCACACAGAAAGTAAGGGAAAGCACCTTAAACAGACTATAAATCTGAAAAGAGGGGGGATTTTTTGTTTCATATCCTTTGTCAGAACACTGAGTCACTTCACTGCAGCCTGTTTTCAGCAAGGATTCAAAACCTGGGACTAGGCAACTCAGAATCATTGAATCATTTAAGCCAGAAAAGACCTTCCTAGAATCACATTCTTGTACTACCAATTAGAAATAATTATTTTTAATTAATGGTTGGGCCAAGTTTTGCCAGCCGAATGAGAACAAATTATTTGGAATTGATTTGACTTGACTAGATGTGAAAAAATTTAGATTATGGTATTTTTTTCCGGGACAAAATGAGAAGGGTCATGTGTTGCTAATGAAATCTTGAATTTAAGGAGTATTCTTGTAAGGATAATTAAAATACAACTAATTATGCTCTTATGTAATTACCCCATAATGTTCTATGAACTGAATACTAGGCTACTGGTATACTTAAAATATAGTTAATAGGCAGCTACCACTGAATGGGGATGTTTTTAAACCAGAGACTTTTCTTTGGATCAAATTTTTGGTTTTGCTTCTCTATGCTATAGTCACATATTTAGGTGACATAAAACTGTGTGGAGTAGTAACTAAGAGATAGATGGGTTTTCACTAGAGGATGACCTGAGTCATCAGGGTACATAGTTGTAACCTGCAAAAATGTGTTTTGGTAAGATCAAGTGTTTGAGATCCAAGAATGGCAGTTGCTTATATTTACATGATAGAAGACTTTGCTTTGAAAAACAGAGCTCAGAAAAGGGTTTAGGGGTCATTATAGATAATCGCCTCAATGTAAGCTGTCTGGGCAATGCTGGTGCAAAAAGGACTAATGAGATTCTTGAATATGGGTGGGGGAGGATAATATGAAGCAGAAATAATGAAGGATTTCAGCATCGTTTGGCAGCACTGCTAAGACCCTTACTAGGTTACTGAATCCTGTCCTAGTGTCTGCATTTTAAGAGGATTTGAAGACATTGGACAGAGTTCAAGTGAGTGTCACAAATGAATTCTCTGGCTTTAACAAAAAGCCCGTGCCTTCTGACGTGATGGGTAAGAAGCTCAATGTATTCAGCTCACCGAAGAGAAAGCATAGGCATACCTTCATCACACTGTGTAGGTAATTGCTCTTGGGGAAGACATGTGTGAGGAGCTTTCCAATCTGGCTGACGAAGATCCAATGAATAAAAGTTGAAGTCAGAAAAATTCAACCTTGAAATGAGGGGAAATTTCCCAGCAACAAAGTAATGAAAGACAGAAACAGCTTATAAGGGGAACCAGTGAAACCACCATTGCCTGCAACCTTTTAGACAAAGACAGACAGCTCTGAAGATACAGTTTTGGCCTAGTTTCAGACTGGATGATTATGGTTGTCCTTCCTAGCTCAGTAAGCTGTGACCCCTTAGTTCTCCTATGCACAGCTTTATTTCCTCAGCGCTTGGTGAAACAGGACTGCCTATGTTGTAACCAACATGCTTGCGATGCCACAGGGGTTATGAGTGCCAAGGATGCAGGGTTAGCGTTGTGGGGCCACAGCCTCATGGTCAGGGAGAAGGGGTAACCTCATGTCCTGTTCTGACACAGACAATTAGGTAAGGTTCTGATAGTTTGAGAAATCATAATCCATTCCTAAGGATGAAAACCAAGCGTAAAATCTTCTTGGGTAGCAGTGGAGAGTGATCAACCCTTGAGAAACTCCAAATGCTTTCCTTTACATTAAGGCAAAAACTATTTTGAAATGTTCCACTGCTTTCTCCAAACTCATCCACAGAGCACTTGGAAAGTGGAGCACATCACAGACATGGTCAGATCTGCTCCCAGTGTGTTTGGTGAAGGGAGTCACACTAGCCAGCTTCACCAGTCTAAAATTTAGAAGGCACCGGCTGCCTATTCAGAGGCAGGATCCCCCAGGGGAAACTGCACACTGGAGGGCATTGCAGACAGACAGATACACCTGCTGTGGGATAGACAGATGGGGAGAGCAGAGTATCGGCACCTCTAACACAATTGCCTAAAGATGGCCTTTGTATCAAATGCATATAGCAGCCATTATAAATACAATACATGAAGCAGCAACGAGTTTTGACCAGAAGCATCAGTGAAAAAAACAAGGTTCTTGACTCCAGTGAAAACCCACTCAGCAGCTGAAATTAGAAACATTAATCCCATGGCATTGCCCATAATTAAAGGCTCCATCTACCACCAGACAGCTGTGTAACTACTGCTCGCTGAACCTCAGTGCTTTGAAATAGGATTAGGAGGAAATTAAAAGAGAAGCAAGCTTTCAAGCATCAGTAAGACAAGCAATACCTTAGTTTGTCTTTTATTACATGGACCAAATGATAAAACTGGTGTCCTTTTGCAGTTACTCTTTCTCAGAATTCATTTCCAGCAAAAATGAGAGTATTACAAACAAAACTAAGGAATTCAGGACTAGAGGCATGTCAGAATCCTATCACCCCATAGTCTGTACTTACACTGACCACTTATTAACTTCTTTTTGCTATAACATTTCAGAGGCCTGAGCTTGTCACTTGTGCTGGTTTTGGCTGGGTTAGAATTAATTTTCTTCATAGCAGCTGGTACACAGCAATGTTTGGGATTCAGTGTTTATAATACAGGGATGTTTCCCTTATTGCTGAGCAGCACTCACACAGAGCCGAAGCCTTTTCTGTTCCTCACCCCACCCCACCAGTGAGGAGGCTGGGGCTGCACAAGGAGCTGAGAGAGGACACAGCCAGGACAGCTGACCCCAAATGACCTAAGGGATATTCCAGACTGTATTACATCACGAACAGTATATAAAGCTGGGAAAAGAAGGAAGAGGGGGACATTCAGAGCAATGGTATTTTTCTTCCCAAGTAACTGTTACATGTGATGAAGCTCAGCTTTCCTGGGGATGGCTGAGCACGTTCCTGCCCGTGGGATGTGGTGAATGAATTCCTTGTTTTGCTCTGCTTATGGATGTGGCTTTTGTTTTACCTATTAAACTGTCTTTATCTCCACCCACGAGTTTTCTCACTTTTACTCATCCAATTCCTCCCCACCCCACTGCGGGGGCGGTGAGCGAGCATCTGTGTGGGGCTTAGTTGCTGGCTGGGGTTAAACCAGGACACCACTGAAATCTACTCCATTGATTTACCACCACAAGAGAACACAACGCCACAGAAAGAGATTTACAAATAGAACACCAAAAGGATGGTGTTCCCTCCTTGGGTGTCTTTAAATGGTGCCTGTTGTTTTTCTGGCTGAAAATTATTTGTAGGTATGGACAAATGACAGGATAGCAACAGGAGTCATCCTGTGAGAAAGGTGCCATATGGTACACAAATCCCATTAAGAGGGTTTAATTGTTATTTAAAAGCCTACAGACAAGCAGGAATAAACGGGGGCCCGGTTCAGATGCTCTCTGGATGCCGATTTTGCTTATGATTCGGTCTCAGTCAGAATGCAAGATCCATCCCTCCTCCTGCTGGTAGCTGTTAAATATGAATGGAAGAATGTGGAATAACCCCAGTAAGCCGGTGCTGTGCATTGTACCTCACCAGTCACCAGGCTCCTGCAGTGCCTGTGTGCTAGCAGCCAGTCTTTTCTCAGTTGCACTGACAAATTTACTCAGAGAAACTGGCTCATCTGTAATGCAGTGATGAGAATTCCGTGGTTTAAAGTTTTTTGTGTCTCTTTTCTGAAGTAACCCACCCCCCTGCCAGAGCCATAAGGCCATGGCTGCAAACAACATTATTTGTCACTAGTCTATTTCTTCTTTTTCCTTTTTTTTCTCTCCAGGTGATGGAAAAGAAATTAACTGAGAGGTCTTTTCAGGCAAGGTGGCTCTACTGTGACCAAGGGGCAGTACTGGAGAAGCAGAGCTGCAATCTGCCCTGGCTCCTGACATCCCAGGCTGGGCTTTCTTGTCACTGTCATGGAGGAAAGAATGCAGATGAGGAGCTGGCTAACTACTGCCTCCAGCAATCAAAAATAATGGCATAGAGCTGCCTTGCCAAACTTCAGGCAGTGGAAAAAACTGACCTCTGAAAATGTATCCTGGCTGTTCCATCAAGGGAATAACTGAAGTGTCTAGTTTGATTTTATTAAATTGGTGTATGGAAATAGTACATAATTTAGAATCACAGGCTTCGGTTAAAGCTATGATTACAAGGTTTTAAGCAGGTCAGAGGCCCAATTAAAAAAATTAAATCCACAAAATTTAATCCATCTTTACCTTTTTGCTTCAGTGTGACTCCTGTTAACTCCCTAAAATTAGATTTTTAATCTCAGATTGGCACCCCATTCTCCACCACTCATGTAACACAAGCAGTGAGAAGATTATAGCCACTTATGTAGTATCTATTTTCCTATAATCCTTTTAGCACCATAAATGCTAAATATAGCATCCAGTTTAAATTAGCTTTAACCTCAAACTGACTCCAGTTAACCAGGCAGGAACAGTCAGAAAAAAACAAACCAACAAAAACAAAAACAAACCACACCCCAAAGAAAGCCAGAAAGAGCTAGAAATATTCCCACACTTTAAAAACAAAAAAAAAAAAAACCCAGTAAGTTGTTCAGTGCATATTAACAGATGACTGCAACAGTGGTGAATTGTCAAAAGCTTTTTGAAAACCTGGGACTTGTGAGCCATTAGTCTGCCACACATGAGTAGATTGGTCACGGTATGCACCCTTACAAACAGCCATCCGAAAAAGCACAACAAGAAATTGGGGCTGCTCCTGCAGCTCCTTTATCCTGGCTGTATTTGCAAATCATTAACCCTGAACATGGAGGCATTTCTGTGAATCAAACTCCCATCAGTTTTTCCAGGACAACCCTTCACAGCTATCATGAGGCCTTTGCAAGGAAAACTGATACATCCCCTCATTAGGGGAGGACCACCACTAGATCATGGTAAGTCAGTAGTGAGAGGAGCTAAAACAGGCTCAAAACCCAGAACAGCAATGATTTCAGTAAAATAACTGCAGAGAACCCTGCCTTTTGCTTGGCAGTTGCTTCAGGAAGAAGTAAGTCCTCTGCACCAAAGCAGGGGTTTCAGGTCTCCCACGCTCGGAGAGGGACACCCCGGCAGGTCCCAGGGAGTGGGTGCCAGCTCCTGCTGACCACAGCCAGCTTTACAGCTGCCAGGGCCAGATCACTCCATGCATTTTACCTTGGACATTTACAGGTTACACACTTACTCATTAGCCCGTGTGTCTATTTCTGCTTCCACAACAGCACTAATTCTGACCAGCTCTCTTTTTTCACCAGCCAGTTTGCCTGAGGAGCATAACAGCAAAACCTAACAAATCCCAGCAAGCAAGTCATCCTGAAGTAACCACCAGGTGCAACACCATTAAAATTAGAGGCTCATCTCAAAACTTACTGCTGCATTTAATAAGGCTGCAAGCTTCACGACTTCTTAGTTTCGCCCTTTTCAAACTCCACATGGAGACAAGGGAAGCCCACCCTCAGCAAGCCTGGCATTTTTCATACTCCAGAGACAGAATGACTGCCAGACCCTACCCTGGCATGGGAAACGTCATAAAGAGGCAAATTAAAATATATCTGATTGTGTCTGCCTGTTCATTTTGCTCCAGCTTGTTAGGAACAATTAAACAGATGCCTAATGCTGAGCAGTAAAATGAGTACCCAGGAACTCTTCCCACAGTTTTCCTCCTTCACTTGGAGGACTGCCACATACACAGATTGCAACATTCTCAAATGTTCATTACTGAGATACATTCATCTGTTAAATACAGATTAGAAGGAGAGGATAGACAGAGCTGGTCAAAGGAGAAATAATGAATCAGGAAATGTTCGTGTGTACTGTCACAGCCACTACCAAAACATGTGGTGAGCTTCTGTTTAAAAAGCTGTGAAATCCCAGCAAAATAAACATTGATAAAATGGAATAGAAGTTCTACATCAAAAGCAGAATCAAACTGGCTGTAGGCAGGAACTCCAGAGCCCATGGTTCCCTCATGCTGCTCCCAGAGTGTTTTTCCTTAACAAGCATCAAATTTCTTTTATTTTCCAGAAAAGTTATATAGTAGAATAGTCAACAAAACATTTTTAACTACAGCTGACTACAAAACCAAAGAGCAACAAGATAACAACTAGCATAGGACATATCTGGAGAAAATATAAACTCCAGGTATTTATTTTGAGCCTCCTGAGGTTAGACTGAGCACCTCATGGACCACAGCAGGAATATCACTGCCTGAGGGGCACCCAGTCTCACTGAGACATGAGGGGAGAAGCAGCACCATAGAGAGCAGAGGGGAATACAAAGGTGAAAGACAAGGACATGGTGGAATTACATATTTAGGGGAAAAAAAGTATTCAGTTTTGCTATATTACATTTGCAAACCTATTCAACTCTTGACTTCAGCAACCCCTTTCACTCGGGACCAAACCCCCGACAGTAAGGGATGGACAAACATCCCAAGTAGGTTATGCAAGTCACCTGGCTTTCATAAACTTGGCCCTTTGGAATAAAATCTGATTACTTTCATTCTGCAGAATTTTTAAAACTTGCTCACTGGTACTTTTAAAGTGATTAACAAGCTAAGTAATTACCTAAGCTCTCATTTCCTCCTGAAATACAGGTTAGTTAAATCTTCTTAGGTTCTGTAATGGCACTGTGGAACACAGTTATAATATGAAATAACAAGTCACTCCCGATGGAGGAGGCTGTAAAGGTTTTGC
Source organism: Origma solitaria (assembly GCA_013397895.1). Lineage (NCBI taxonomy): Eukaryota > Metazoa > Chordata > Aves > Passeriformes > Acanthizidae > Origma > Origma solitaria. Next base: position 3,156,745 of record VZRL01005376.1, on the reverse strand, counting down.
TCTCCTTTTCATTTATTCTTTAAAATAAATAGAAACCAATGCCTCTTCATTACATAAGAAAGTCCAATCTTTTAAATTGGAAGAAAGAGATTAATGTTATTATGCAAGTGGGGACATGGCCTGTAATAGTGAAGAGTCAGCATATCTCAGACACAGATCCCAGGTTAGGACAACAGTACAGACACTCCGTGTGTGACAGTGACAGCAATCACCTGCTGTAGCAGCTGAGTCAGAGGGGTGCTGCATTGCAGAGGGCACGTGTGGTGAAAGGATTTGGGACTCGTACCCACAAGGTACAGCAGAGGCAGATATTAATCTCAAGGACTGCAGGGCATCCAATGCCCATGCTCCTGTTTGAGACCATCATTGTTTACTTAGTGCAACTGTCCAAGCAGCATTGGCCAAGTATGCCAAGAGAAAAGCCCTTTTGTCCTACCATGGCATCTGTGGAAGGGAAAGGCATTGGCAGTTTGTGTTGCTGTTAGTTTTTCAGGCTGCCCCTCACTCCAGAAGCACATGCATGTAGGGATGGCAGCCAAGGACAGGGAATTGCACCCACTCAGCTGTTCCCAACTCCAGAGTACATCCCTTCGCTAGCAAGCACCATCTTCCCAGTCTGCAGATATGTTAACCTTCTTAGCGACCTCTCTAACCAGGTCTGTGTCATTATTTCCAAGTAATGATAAAATAATTTCTCCAATAAACTATTTCTAGTACGAGCAAAGTGCTGGGGAGAAAGAACAGTCCCTGCATCTCTTGCTGAGGGGATCTGGTGTCCTGAGTACACTCCAGTCCATTTAATACAGTGACCTGTCTCCATTTAGTGAATTGATTTGGCATATGAATGTGTACACTGCTGAGTGTATTTAAACTAATGGCTGCTAAAGCGGCTTACGTGACTTTTTAATCTAGCTTTTCCATAGAGTCATTTGTGGAATGACTGTTTGAAAGGGAAACAGACAAGAAATTGGGGCAAAACTTATGCTGACAGACACTGAAAATGGGATGATGTGGCCACAGCAGTTACACAGGCAGATTTGCGGCTCATTCATTACCATCAGACTGTTTCCCACAGCTGAGCTTTTCTACAGGCCACCTGACCAGAGGCACAGCCCACTCCCTGTGAACAGACTTCAGGCAAGCCCTGAATAGCCTGCACTTTAAAAATTAATTTAAACCTCTGAAGCACAAAATACAAATTCCTCTTTCTCCCTGAGGAAAGGGTCTGGTGAGGAATGTGACCAGTTAAGAGGAGAGGCCCAGCTGGGTGGCTCATTTCCCTGTGCTCTCAAGGGTTTTGATTTGATGGTCTCAAAGATCTTTTCCAACCTAGCTGATTCTGTGATTCACACAGTTGTTTAAGGATTCTGTGTGAATTACAGTGAACCTCAAAAGCTGCCACAGATAGTTCTGTGTGACTATCATTAAGCACTGAGGCAAAAGGACCACTGGTCACTGAAAGACAGTTTCGAGGGCCTGCTGCAATGTACAGAGACTGGCTCTGATCACAGGTTACCTGATTTATTCATCAGGTGTAATATTCTGTGTCACTGTATGGTCGAAGTCTCTTTCTGCCATTTTCCCTTAGAGAAAATAAAATTGATCTCTTACAATACACTAAGGTTGATCTGTCACCAAATATATCTGTATCATACTATTTTCCTTTTTAAAGTCTTCCATGCCTTTTTATAGTAATGAAACATGCCACATCAAATATCAAATCAGTGCAAAATCACCCTGACCCCCCAACACGTCAAACGACTCATGTTGTTTCAGCGTATGATGGAATAAACTAATCAAGGGACAGCAAACAGTCTTTGCAAGAGTAATAATTAGATTTACTTCTCCTAATTCCTTGCACATGACCTTCTGCTATGCACTGCTGACTCATATACCCACCACACTGCAGACAACATAGGACCAAGTCTATTCTACATAACCCATAACTTCTTCACAGGCCCTCTTGTAGGCATTGCCACTGCTGTTTGAAATATACTGATATCATGTTATAATCTCAATAAACTGATAAGTTCATTTTAAAAATAAGCATTGTCTAAGCCTGCTATTCTGACACTGATATAACCTTACCAACACTGGTACAAAGATTGCTTCAAAATTAGAGACAAAAAACCCAAATAATTTCTTCAAGGGGGCTGGTGCTCCCTGTCACACCAAATATCCCCACCTGCACATGCCCCCACAGAGCCAGGAGCCAGGGCTGCTCTCACAATCAAGATCCCTGGTGACTGTTCCACTGCACTCACAACAGCCAAACAGCACAATTTGAGAGCCCTTCTCAGAGCAGTGTTGATGGTCCAAGACATAGATATAAGAAAATGAGATAGGAAGGGATAGATTACACAATTATGATTCCCATCTTTAGTTTCCTGGAGAAAACTCTTCCTTCAGAGTGACTTCAAAGGTGAAAAGTCAGTTCCCATCACCTGCCACAGCAAGAAAAGAAAAAAAATCACCTTTGGGTAATCTCATCCTGGGGATAATCATGTTAGCTCAGCCTGCCAGCCGCTGCAGATCTGAGAAGCAGGAGGAGGAGATGCAGCATGATACAGCCAGCCCAGTTATTTAAGAAAGCCGCCTTCACTCCTGGGTCGCTGAAGCCATGCTCTGGGCAGGGCTCTTCACTTTTCTGGGCATCCCACCTCCCCACAGCAATGCAGCACCTGACTTTTGCTGCAGCATCCTGAGCTACAGAAGGAAATGGCACGATCTCCTTAAACCACAGCATCCACCTGGCAGTGGATTTCCGAGTGATTATCAAATACCTCAGGCTGTCCCCGGACTTTAATCACCCAAGAAGTGTGACAATCGCCAAAACACACGCCCTGGTGTGTCTTATCAGTGGCAGAAATTACAGCGATGCATAAACCACGAGCTGCGCTTTCCGCATGCACTTGGACCTGGCACGAAATCCTGGGAGCCAACTCTCGCCCTCTGCTGGGTCTAGTGCGGAAATCGCCTCTCTCCTTTGGCCACTGCCGCTCAAAACCACGCCACAAGGTCATTCCCAAACACACCACATCCGCTATTTGCTGACTAGATACTTGGATTCACAGCTGGAAGATGGAAAGTCATTCGGTGCTGTGCCTCCTCTCAAAAAATAATATGACTTGGAAGAAAGCTGCTGGATACAGATCATCAGTCGCAGACAGACGGCACAAAGTGGCAGAAAGCTGAGCAGCGAGAAGGGAAAGCCACAGGACTCTGTGATAACTATATCGTCAGTTTTAGAAATCGCTTTGATATTCTCCCAACATAGCTACGGGGATAACTTCCATTTCCTTCAGTCTTTGCTGAAGCTTTACTAGAGGCATGGGTGTTTCTGTTGGATTTTGAATTCGAAGTGGACTATATGATTTCCTGCAGAAATCAGGGTGTCCTCTCTCAGCACCCATTGAGACTGTATGAAAAGAGAGGTTGGATAAGTAAGACCAGAACCAAAGGGGTGCCTGAAAACACAGAAAATATTCCTTGGAAGAAAACAAAGACACAGAGGTGCATTCAGGCTGTAGTTAAGAAATAATGGAAACCTCTAAAGGCCTGGCTCCTGCATTCAGCATCTTGTCTAAGGAGCCCAGCCACGGCTCAGCTTGTGATTTATTTTAGACTTCCAGGACAGAGCTGACAGTGACAAGTCAGAGGGACATTCATTATCTGGTCTCTTCAGGCCGATGGCCACTGGCAGCACACACCTCACTGCAGCCTAATCGGCTCTGAGCAGCCCAGACAGCAGCTGCCATTTGCTTTGTGCTCTTGCATAAATGCTGCGGATTTCACTCCGAAATCTGGATTTGACAAACAGGGAACAAATAAAGATAGTTGATGGTGATACCCAAGCATCTGAGTAGACTACCCTCAATAGAAAAGAACTCCATCAGGAAGAAATTTGTTTCTTATACTGTTAAGATTTATATTTTTGTTTGCTGTTCACCAAACACTTCATTTGAATAATATTAATCTCCCACATTGTAACACAACTTCACTGACATAATATTAATGCGTTACTGGAGCTACAATAGAAAGAAATAAGAAAAAACAAAAGACAGTGTCACAAGTAAATTAATATTTGACCCACTGATCATAAACAGCAGTGCACACATCCTCAGAGAGAGGAAGCTTTTATCAGGATCCTCACGAAATGTTTAGAGAGTACAAAACTAGTACTTCCTCATATAAAACTCCTGTTGAAGCCAATAACTTTAAGGCAGTTCCTAAGTGAAGAAAAAATTGCTAAGTATTCTATCAAACATGAAGATACCAACATTTGCCAAGGAATGTTTTACTTTTTATGTCAAAACCATTGCCTTGTACTTTGTAATTCCTTTCAAATAGTTCTACCACTACATTGTTCTATCACTGCATACATGCCATTAGCCTATACATAACCTAGTGAAAATATATAACATTTGTTAGCATATTTTAAACTTATACAACTGCCATCAGAGTCTCAGAGGTATTAAATCAGACAGTTGATGTTTCTGTGCAGAATTCAGTGTCTGTATAGACCAGCCAAGAACAACACTTGTTAAAGCAGCAAACCAGAGTTTACTGTGGTAAGCAACAGAGAATGAAGTTTATATATCAAACCCTCTAAGAAGCATGAGAAAATATTAAATAAATGCACTCTGTCATCCTAAAGGTGGAATTAATTTCTTGGTATGCCCCAATAACTAAGCTCCTTCTCATTTCAGAAAAACGTGGTTTTTATATGCAAAAGGTGGCATCAGATCTTTGTGCTAAGGAATGCCAAGGCAGAAGTTGCTGCATAGCCCCAACATTAAAATAAAATAATTTTTCCACAAAAAAACCAACATGCAGAAATGCTATGTTGTCAGTAATAATAAAAATACTATCTAGAAAATAGAAATGAGTCACAGTAAATAGAGGGAACCCCGTTCCCTGCCAGGCTGCATCTCCTGTAGCTACTGGCATATGCACAAAGTGAAATTAGATTCTGTCAAATAATGCTTCTCCATCTGCTTACACTCTGCTTCTTCTGTGCTCTCTTTCTCCTTTGTGGTTAAAAACTTCCCTAAAGGCTAGGCACTGGCTAATGGGGCTGAGATAAAGAAGAAAAGGGCTTTTTTCCCCCAAAACACACACTACCTTTGCACCCCCTACTGGGGAAACAGCCACGAGCAAACAGCCTGCAGGATCTTACCATGGAGATCTTCCTCCCATCACCCAAATGTAACCACCGCGGAGCGGTTTTCATCCTAAACAGGTCATTTCTCCTAACCCTGTCATAGCAATTCGATTCTAGTCAAAATCTTTGCTGACTTTAGTTGGAGCCAGTGAAAAGTTTAAACACAGGACTAGTGCATAGTAAGAGAAGCTCATGAAAATCCTTTATCACATTCTTCCATGGCAACCCAATTCTTTTATTTTTGTAAGGAAGGAGTTCTCTTATGCTGAGTCGAAAGGCTGTTTAAATATCAAAAAAAGCTCTAGTAACAACATATCATTAAATAACCTGTCCAGAGGACAAACATTTGCTAGCTACTGAAAATGGGGCCTTCAGTATTGACACACAGAAATTACTGTGTCAGATTTTCTGTAGCTAGCCTGGCAAGCCCTTTTCTAAGAACCTTGACTCTCTAAGATCAGCAGCAGATCACAATGTAATATTTTTATTCTTATCAGTGTTTTTATTAATATAAATAGCAATCCAAGGGAAAATGCTCGTGTTACTCAGCATAAAAATGTGTTAAAATAAAAGTATTAAAGAAAGTTACTAAAGAAGTTAGGTATTTGTTTCCCCGGTTTACCAAAGAGAGCGACAAACCCATTAAGAGCAGCTCTGCTGTTACATTTATTACCAGAAGGTGGCATTGAATGGCCGCAAATCTGCTGCAAGTGTCCCTAACTGCTGCCAGCCAGAGCCGAGCAGGGAAGGGTCCTGGGCACTTCACAGCGTAAATCTGAAATTTAAGCTACCACTTGGGTAGAATCCCCAGAATTTGAGCAATGTAGCCAATAACTAATTCATGCTACACTAGCAAGAAAAATGCTTTATTTCTTCCCTCCTGTCTGTTCCCCCTTGTGCAACCAATCTGCCCTGGCTTTTATGAAGTCCACTTAAACCACAGGACTCAGAAGGACCCCACATCCCCTAGTGCATACAGAATGGCAATACTCTCATGTGGAGTAGTGGAGCAGAATCTCAAACGCTCAGCAGAAATTCAGAGGAACGGGTTTCATGATGCCTACCGCTTATTCACACCGTCCCCAATGATAAAGGTCACACTAGAAAAACTGGGGGTGTGGCTGAATCCTCAGGTGGTTTCCAGCAATTCTGAAGGCCATGCTGCCACCTTGCCTCTCCCACAGTGTTTCTGTATAGCTGCAGGGATGCGCTTCTATCGATAGCCCAGGCAGCAGGCTGCCAGGTTTTATCGTGCACAAAGTCCTCGCAGGAACTGGTGCACAGACAGGAGCCCAGCCTGAGCGCAAGGGAAAGCTGCCCAATGCAGCTGGGTGCACCCCCAAAGCATCTCTCATGTGGTTGTAGTCTCGGGGAGAACAATCCACACATGCAACCTGCACACTGACACCAAAGAGAGCCTCAAAGATTCCAGTTTGCTCGAGTGGTTCAGGGGAGCAGAAGCTCGATTCCCTCCCACACTGCTCTAGATCTGCACTGTTCCCCTCAGCCCCAGGGTGACACACATTCCTGAGCAGTGGCACACCCTGGGGCCAGCCCTGCTCTGGCTGCACCACCACCTGTCCATCACGGCTGCAGAAGAGCTGTCCGGTGACATGACAAAAGTGGAGGTTCAGGGGATGGTGGGAATAACCTGGTAATTGTGCTGTTACAGAGCAGCCCTCAGCCCTGCGCTGCATGCAGACTGAACAGCAGGGCAGGGGAGCAGCACTGGGGACACGCTCAGCACAAGTTGCCTGGCTCCGAGCTGCCCCTCGGCACTATGGCAGGATTTCCAAGCGGACTGCAGCAAGCAGCAGAGCAGGGAGAGAAGGGCCAGGGCCCTGCTCCCTTTGGTCTGCCACATCCCCTCATCAAGTTGCAGTCCTGTCATCCTCTGTGAAGCAGAGGGCTTTGCTGTCACAGGGCCAGCTGCCAATCAGTCATACCTGACACCATGCAAACACATGGCGCTCTGCCAGGAACAGTTGCTGTCTCAACATAGGCTCTGCTATACTGATAGAAAAGAATTTAGAAACAAATTAAAAAATAACCTTTTTGTTTTTACTAAGGCAGCTCAACATGGCTGTTTCGTTTACTATTTTTGACGAGCTGATCATTACCCCTTTTCAGTGAAGCCTTGTCTTATTTATTCTAGTGTTAGCCCCAGCTCACCAAAAAGAGCACATTTGGGAGAAGAAAATGCCATTTACTAAAATGGTACAACAAGGGGCGGGGTGGGGGGGGCGGGGAAAGCAGGCATCCAAAAATTGCAAAATGGAAGGATCAACATTCAGGATAGTTCAACTGTAATGCAGGATAAGGTGACAAGGTGAATACTGGGATTTCCTCCTTTCCGTGATCATTTACATAAAAATGCAAAAGGAGACTCTTACAAGGAACAATCCTGTTGTTGGAATCACTCTGTATCTACACAGAATAAGTAGCAGATCTCTCAATGAGCTTTGACCTTATCTCAAACTTTATGTGTAGCTTTGCTTAGGAAAGATATAAAGATAAAAATAATATATTTTTATTCCTGTATTTCAGATAAGTAATTCAGAGGTTTCTGAGTGTTTGGAAGTTTCTCTGTTTTGAAGAGAAGGAAGGGGCTTCAATGATGGACATTTAAAAAAGAGATCAGCTTTGTCAATACTCATGGTAGCCCAGACAAAATGAATATATGCACGCAGCGGGAAAACAGAGAAATAAAATTCAGGGTTTGAAGAAACCTTGCCATTTGGACTGCCACTCATCTGGATCAGCAGAGCCTCCTGGCAGCCTACAAATCTGCATTTCCTTTTCCTGGGGCTTGGTAGTTGAAGGGCAGAGAGGGCAGGCTGAGACCAGCTCCCAGCACGGCATGAGCTAGGCGTGGTCCTGAGTCACACCTGGACATCCAATATAAACGTGGTGTGTGCTGGAGGGTGCCTAGGTGTGAGCCCTGTTACTGCTGCCTCAGAAAACGTAAGGCAGGCAAAGGTTTGGAATGAACAGGCAATGGCAGGTCGATGCAATCAAAGGCACAGCGATGCTCAGTTTGTAGCACATGAAACTGCTGAAAGATTGAGTGCTCAGAGAGACTGAGGGAAATGCAAACAGAGCCCCCAGAGGGGAACCATTTTTCAGCAGGTCATGAGCAAGCCAATAATGATTTCCACTTCATTTGTATGTGTGCTAAACATACTTGGCATTACTTCAGAGACTGGGGTCAAAAGTTCAATGACTGCTGAAGGCATTGTGCTAGAAGATGCATCTAGAGAGCTGCTAGGGGAGGGTCAAAGCCAGGTTTGCACCAACCCTTATCCCTGTCCTGGCAGGGTTTTCCAGCTGAGATCCATTATACATGCAACCAGCACACTGAAAAATGGCCACAAAGTTTATCTTGCATATTACTTCACTGCCAGGATGCCTCAAAACAGCAAGCAGAAAGCCGAGCAACCAGGGCCAGCATTCCTTTTGTGTGTCTCAACAGCCTTTCCATGCTGCTGCTCTCCTGGGCCAGCAAGAGCCTTTCTTTGCTCCTGACCTTCAGCATGTCCACCAAAAACATATCTAAGCAGAGCACACACAAAAATCAAGTCATGCATACATGAGCTGGGGAGCAGCTCCCTCAAACAGCCATTGCCAGGGCCTCTCTGGAGATGGAGGACACTGCAGCATTAGCTGCTCCCTGCTGCCTTTGCTGTAATGCAGCAGCAGCGCCAGTCCAGCACTAACTGATGTGCCTTGAGCCAAGAGACACGCTCAGCAAGCAAAGGGCTGGACAGCCAATGCTTAATTCTTGGAGACACCACCAGCATTTTAGCCTCACTCTTCCGGCTTTGGTGCTCTGGTGGACTCACAGTGTCAACATCACATGCTCTGAGACACATGACAGACTTTCTGCCCACCTCCAAAGAGCTCCTCAAACTCCATGACCTCCTTACACTGCCCCTCATAGTCTTATGGTCCCAACACTTCACTGTTGCTGCTTGGGGATAAGCTGAAAAGAAAAGGATTTGCAGGCACAGGTTTCTCTGTTATCTCTGCAGACGATAACAAAGGTGCAACCACAAAAAAAAAAAAAAAAAAAAAAAAAAAAAAGGAGGGTCAAGTACAAAAAACACAGTGCTGGGAGTGGCACTTTCCACCAGCTCTTGATTTCTTCTTGACTCTCTTGCCTTTCTCTGAAACATACCTATATGACAGAGACTCACAACTCCCTGAGTTTCAGCACACAGCTTAATTTTCTTTGCGTTGAACTGGCAGGAAAGGAGGAGATTCTGTTGGTCCCAGGTGCATTACATTGTCTGTGTTTTCCAGGCACAAGTAGACTCACAGAAATGAACTCTTCCAGGGAAACCTCAAGCAAACTCAAGGGAAACTGAGGACCAGACGCTTCCATTAACTCACATAGGGCATGGCTGAACTGGATTCAGGTACTGAATACTGGCTGGGGAAGACAGAGGCTCATTTTTCAAGGACCCCTGTGCAACTGTCTTGAACTCGAATAGGAGCTTGCAATGCATGTTCTGAGGGTGTAAGCCTGATAGAGATGCATTGTCAATTTGACTCTTCACAAGGTGGGGAGGAGTAAAGGAAACAAACCCATTTCTTTTTTTAGCAACTCTCCCTTGCCTTTTTCATAATTAAATTCACAACAATGATCACTGTAATCTAAATCTAATAAGAAGTCTGAGTTTCTGGTTTCCACTGGCAGCCATTTGCATTGCTCAGTTTAGGCAACTCACTAAACCATAAGAACAGTATTGCAAGACAACCTTCTTGAGTCAGTAAGTAAGAAGAAAAGCTTACCTAGACAGTATTAAATCACTAAAATTGATTGCAGCCTATTGCTTATGCTCTGATTCCACTGGCAGCAAGGCTCTGAGCTGGCTTATTTACACACACACTAGTGAACTCATTCACACACAGCTGCTTTCCACCTCAAAGCAATAAAGATTAATAATAAAAATAATTAAACCTCATCCGCCTTCAAGCATTTGGAAACCCCAGAGCCCCATTGCCAGATCCTCTGAAAATGCATCAGCCTTCTCAGGAGAGAGACCGGGGCTCAATTCCTGCAGGGACTGGCTGCCAGAACTACCACAGCTCCTGATCGTCACACTCCAGCAACAGATTATTCCATGCTATCGACCCCCCTGCTCTGGGTTAATTCTTTTAATTGTCTCACCACATCTTTTCCCATTAGGCTGATGTAACTTGTTTAAGCACACACAGATTGATTTATGCCAGCACTGCGGATGTTAATCAGATGCCTGCTCTCCAGTTAATGCACGCTCGGTGAGAGATGCAGGACAGCAGTCTCCCATATGGGAGCTCCAGCCTTCTGCCTTGAAATCAAAGGCAGCCTCCCAGCGAGAGCAGAATTACAGCGCTCCAAGAATAGTGGCTTCCACCGGCGTTATGGGTAAGGCAAGGTCACTGCGTTCTGCTCTCAACTCTCAAGTGCCATCTTCTTTAAATATAGCTGCAATCAAGGAAATGGAAAATGTCTTTAAGAGTTTGCTGTTGGGAAATTACTGGAGCCCACTGAATTCCTAAAATCTTGTCAGGAGATAAAGGGTTCCCTTCAAATGCAGCTTCATTTGTCTCCAATTAGAATCACTTTACTTCACAGTGTATGTTCAACATCCTTTAGCTCATTGCTCCATGTTCCCTGCATTTCCCTTTTACTCAAGGGATGTGCATATAGTACAGAAACCTGCACAGAACAGCCTTCTGTTCCATACATACAGTTTAGGTCACGAAATGCACAGAATACATAATGTTCATACACTATGAGCTGAAAAACAGAGTTCTCAACAGTACCACCAAAAATGTGCAAAGTCTTTGGGGAAAAAAACAGGATACCCCACAGAATCAAAGTACTTTTCATTCTGTTGGCATGCACACAATTAAATCAACTGGATACATTAAAAAATAATTAATTTCATCTGCAGGTGCCACAGCCTAACTGAAATTCAAAGAAAACTTGCCCTGTACCTTTGTGTTTCTGGGACAGAAGAAAACCTAAAACAAACAGACAAAACATCCAAACAAAAAAACTCCCACACATCAACTGCGCCAAACTGCTTAAGAAAACTGAAATTCTGATTGTGAATCTAACCTACATAACCAGCATTCTTTGGGATTACAACTGGGACACCACCAGTCCCATCATATTTTGACAGCAAATGCCATGCATTTTCCCACCAGCAAGAGGGCTCAAGACAGGAGCTCTCTCAGCTGTTTCTGCCAGGTACTCCTCCTGCTACCCAGTTGGTCCTGCCTTGCTTAGCAGCAAATGCACTTCATCTCCTTTGATTTTCAAATCCTCCAGAGAGCTTTCAGTACAATTTCTAAACACAAACTTACCCGATGCACTGACAAATCTCACCACTTCTTAAGAAGTTTATTCCACTAATGGCCTACTCTTCTCAATTTGGGGGGCATAGACATGATCAGGATGAGACACCAGGAAAGAGGGGGCAAACTAACACTAATTCCATGTGCTTCCAGCCCAAACAGGGAAGCAAAAGGAGGTGCTCCACCCCTGAGAGCCAGTCAGTGTAGTCCAGATTTCTAATGTCAGGCACCTCATACCTACAGCAACTTTTTTGAGAGCAACCTTCATGCTGAGAGGAACTTACTGTATTTTCAAACAAAATAAGAGACAACTGTACAAGTACCTTCAGATGACTCATGAACAGGGAGCAAAGAAAACTGTCCAATGTATTATTAAGTACAGGTTATTATTCAACGTTATTCAAAAATACCAAAGGCTGCTTTGACAGGTCCAAAAGCACCAGCAGGAGCCACTGCCCTTTGCACCTTGCAAAGCAGAGCCCCGAGCCGACAAGGGCCACAGGGACCATGTACTGCTCTGAAGCTGCAGCCACAACATAGACTTCAGCAGATAGTCCAACCAACAAAAAGCATCACAAAATCCCTACCTTCACTCTTCTGCCTCTACTGACGAATTCCAAGCCTTCACTCCAACTGCAGCTTCACAGCAACACCAGCTCATACTATCCCAAGACCAGCCTCAGGCTAGTAGGTTAAGAATCAGTCTTGTAACTTAGTGAGGTAGGAGGCATGATGCACACTCGATTTCCCTTCCTAAATCTGTGTGAATGTTAATCCCACACACCTGTAAGGACCTACAAGGTGGCTTCAGTCTCCACTGATTTTATCTATGCTGTAGAAAGGAGCATTTTGTCTCCTGTTTACAAGCAGTTTTCAATGTTTTGAAATGCCACAGCTATTCAAAACATTAAGGCAGAGGATGAAAGCTACAAAAACATAACCTCTTATGAACTAAACAGTGCACTGGAAAGAGATGAGCAAGTCTGGTTGCAAACTCTGCCAGAGACAAACCTAACATGTAATATATGCACAGGAGTTAATATCTACAGTTTAGATATTTAGATGAATTAGATGCACATGAGTAATTATCTAGGTTTACCTTTTCTGATTTTCTTAGGTCACATGGAAAAGTAGGATCCACTACAACTTCATTTTGTTTGTTGAACCACTGCCTAGCTCATACTTTACCCAGAATTTTCTCTTTGGCAATAATTTTGTACACAGGCATTACAAAATTGCCAGATGTCTGAGCTTTTCTTGACAGTGAAATTTTACTTAAATAGTTAGAAGATACAAGCTGAATTGTATCCTGTCACTGGGAGATGTCACTTGCAATATATCTTGCAAACATATATTCAATTATTTGCCAAGGTATTTGCCTCCCCATTTACGTAAAACACTCATATTCAATTCGTTCTGCTTTGGACAAATGAATGTCTTTGCAGATTACGAACCCAAAATATCTGTCAGATTTTTTGAAAGGTCCTTCTTCTGTAGTCAACATGAAGAGAACAGCCAGCATGATGGAAATGCACATTTGAACTGCCATCAAACCAGATTGCCAATCTGACACCACTTTTAAAGCCACAGAAACAATTTGTGAGCATGTGGAAGATGTGTTTGCTGCCATCACAGTTCTGAGAGGCTGTTAAGCAATGAGGAATTTGATTTGGACTGCAGCAAAGCCCCAGGAAGTGAGCAGATATGAGTAGCTAGTGGAGAAGCACACTAAGAATCTGTAGCATCCAAACATTCTTTCAGTTTCTGTTCCCCACAAAATTGGATCAGAAATGAGTGCATGCATGAACTTGAGGAGTCCTGGAGCAAGGATAGATCCTGTATTTTTACAACTCAAAAGATGAAAACCAGTACAAATCTGGGGAAAAATATATTTTGTGGTTGATTGGAGAACATTTTGACAAGTTTCTGCAAAAGAGCAGAGAAAGATGTGATAGGACAAAAATAGTGTTAAAGTACTAGGAAGAGAAGCAGTCATCGGGAGGAACAGCATCTTCCCAGAATTTACAGCTGCTGCTTGCGTCTCAAAGACGGACGCCATTTGCCATCCTCGTGTAGTCTGGGAGTGGCACAGCAAATGTCTGAAGGATATAAAGAAGAGAAAAAAGTGGTTTGAGGTGATGCACATCTAAGTATACATAGACTTAATGGGAAAAAAACAGGGAAAGAAATTTCAAACTGAACATCCGGAGACTACTCAAGGCCTGAATTTTATAAGTATTCTCCAAGAGGGAAAGTGGAAATTACATTGACTGAGCTATTTACATGTTCAGGCATTACTTTATCATTGAGAACACCCTCTACTTTTAGAGTTTGAAGACACACCATCATTTACTAGCTCTCTTTTAACTCTAGCTGAAGAGTCTAGTCTGCTACTACTATCAAGAGCATCAACTATTGCTAGCTGATATAAGCTTAGACACAAATCCTTGAATAGATTTTTCTCGTATTTTTCACATCTATTTTTCCTCTCTCTCTAAGCAACAAAGATTTTAGAGCCCAACTGGAAGACCAGGAACCTCAGCTACTACTGACATAGAGGAGTATGTTAATGGATAATGAAAAACACCCATTATTTTCTCAATAATTGCATTCATGACAGTAACTTACTGGCTGCCATTTGACAGCCCAACCATTTTCTGCACAAAAATGCTTTTGAAATTAAGTTGTTGAAAATGGATCTTACCTTCTATCTCTTCCCTTTTCCTCTATCACACTTCTAAGGATTGGAACATACTTGTCAAACTAGGTGAGCCCTCTCCTATTTGGCAGAATCAGATAAGCAGGACTTTTAATCAAAAGAGAAACACATAATTAGTTTAGTCCTAAGTGCTAAAAAGTATTGCCATATCCTTAAGAGGACAAGCTCTCTATTGCAGACAGTAAGTACTCAGGCTATTAAGAGTATTAACATTTTGCAGACCTGTGGAACTCTAACTCTATGACTCATTGTGTTTGGACACCTCATAGCAAAAACGTTTTCTCCTGGGAAAGAAAGGCTCCTAAGGATTCACAATTAACTCAGTTCCGTTCCTGACAGCAGAGTGCATCACAGCAGTTGTTGCTTCTCTCCCTCTCTCTCTCTCTCTATAAAATCATCCTGATACAGCATCAAAAATGACTGTCATTTCAAAGCACAAGGACTATCAATTCAGTAGGTAGCAGGACATGCAAGAACAGATTGTAACACAAGTAATTTTATCTGTTTAACTACCCATATATTTATTTTGATGTGTGGAGAGAAATCTTCCTCATTTTTTCAAAATTCTCAATGGAGGTAGGTCCTCCTTTTTAAACTGAGTGTTAGAAATGTGATCAACTGGTCAAACTAAAATCCACTTAACCCTCACATTCAACTTAAACTGGCACCATCATCAGACATGAAAGTTTGTATGCTCATATATGTTATATATTTTCTGGGATTTTTTCTGAAATCTTGAATATCCTAAGTATAATTTCTCTTCCTGGGCCATGGGCTTTTTTGGACAAAATAATAAATTCCTTTTTATTGCCAGTCATCCTGAACTACTTTTCCTTCATCTACAGCCTCTAGAACAAAGAAAGTGAAAAAAGTCCTGGTGCAGTCAACTCTATTCTTTACACAGATCCAAAATATTCTCTATCTCCTTGACATTAACAGTGGTTTTCCAAATCCGTATGTTCTGCACTGGAGGACAAATGAAGTACATCACCTCCTCCGCATTCCTCCTCTCAAACTAAATAATTGTCACATCTCTGGGCTTTGGAATAAAAGCACAAAATTTTAAAAGTCATCTCACCTGAAAGTCCTTTCCCAAACATAATTATAAATTTCTAACCCAAACACCAGGGAGACTTTTTTTAAACTTTAATTTACTGCGGGTCCATCAACTTTGACCACACTTGAAGATACATTTTCTCCCCATTAGTTCTGTCTAGTCAAAGAAGTGCACGTAGCGATGACGCATCTCTTGCAGATAAGGGTATCCACTGATTTGATTTACTAAGGAAGCTAAATTTATTATGCAGCATTTTACAAGTATAATTCTGCTTTCTCTTGATGGTAATAAATTCGATATCAACTCCCACGAGACAAGAGAACCAGTCCTTTTATTATCCAGACATGACCCCCAGAGCCAGATTCCATTTTAGAGACGGGAAATGACCATATCTCTGATTAAAAGGGAAACTTTAATCAAATAAAGTGCCTCATCAAGCGAGAGCCAAGATTCCAATACTCCTGACTGCAGCACAGCAATGATCCAAAGTCATATCTGCCCCCAACCCATTACTGCCTACTGCAAACGTGATATCCATCCCAAACAGGAGGTGCATCCTTCAGCCATTTCCTCATCATCTGGGTAGCTGCTCCTCCCGTGCTCACAGTCCTGTGCAGAAACACTCTGAGGCAGCTACCCCAGGGTCTGAGGAATCAGAGAAAGATGGACTTCGTAGTGTTTGGTTTGATTTTTTCCCAACTAAATCAGTCTCACAGGTGACAAGTATCTCAACACTGTGCAGCCAAGTGCAGCAGCCTTGGCTTTCAGCTCAGTACCCTTCCAGTAAGACTCTTCTATTGCTTCAGACACTTTCCTTCTACACACTGAAATTAAATTTTGAAGCATTTAGGATAATAGTTTATTTAGAGTCCCAGGTCAATAACTTTGTTCCAATGGTCAGTGGTGCATTTCTGCAGTTTTACAGAGGATGGAGTAAATGAATAACAAATAATGGTAACAATGACAATATGGATGTCATGGAGTATTGTTATTTTAAGTGTGCTCTAGGGTTCCACTTCTGTGTAAGCACAATCGGATCTGTATGCCACTCCATGCAGGGATCTATCTCAAGCCTTTCTGGCAATCTAGAATGTTTTCTTGCAACCGAGCAAGATACAGCAACTGACAGATAAATCATCTCCCTTTCAGCTGTGGAAGCCCAGCTACGCAAGCAAATGAAGTTGTCCAAACTCCTCATCTACTCAGGAACCGCTCGGCTGAGAGATCCAGTTATTTCCTACAGCCTTCTGCAGAGATCCTCCCTGGATCAGCCCGCACGTCATTTCTGCTACAGGAGTAATGATATGCTGCTTTATACTAAGGAGTATCTTCTCAATGCCAAAGCCGAGCGAGGCCCCTTGCTCCGCAGCGCTTCCAGCTGCTGCACTGGCCCGGCAAAACGCGAGCAGCATGAAGCACCACCGCACTTGGAGATTATTTCCCTGGTGTTTGCCTGAGTGTTAGACACGCTCGCACGCAGGAGGATCGTTACTGTATTGATCTCCAATTTCCAATGAAGATTCCGTGGCCTCATGCCACTCAGCCCAGCCCTGCCTAGCCCCGTTTCTGATTAGCCCAAGTGCCCCCGAGTGCCCCCACACCCTGCCCTGGCCCGGCTACGCCGTGGCGGGCGAACCCGCGCCGCGTGTTGGCGACCAGCCCCGAGCAGCTCTCGGGTTAGACGGCGGCAGCATGGGGGCAGAGCCCGTAATCGCCGACCTCCGCCGGCGAGCCGTGCTGCGCTGAGGCAGCGGCGACGCAGAGCCGAGAGGACACGGGACCGCTGCCCGCGGCAGCTGCGGGCGCACGTCGGACCTGGCCCTGCCGCCCAGGCTCAGGGGAAGCAACGGAGAGCTCGGTGAGGCTGCCGGGAGCCGGGCCCGCTTCCAGCGCTGCTCGGGAGTCCGCGGCCAGCCGCGCCGTCGGGCCCACGCCTCGGGGGCGGTGACGCGTCCCCACCGCCCCCCAAGGCACACCCCCGGGGCGGGGAGCCCCGGT
>VZRL01005376.1:3101789-3135588 GCA_013397895.1 Origma solitaria | reverse complement strand
GCGGAGCTCCTCGACGAGCAGGTACGGGGGGCCGGGCTGCGCGCCCCGCGCCTGCCGCTGCCCCGACGGCGCGGCTGCGGGAGAGCCAGGGGCCGGGGAGAGCTGCGGGAGCGGGGGCGGCGGGTCCTGCGGAGCGGAGCCGCGCGGGCTCCACTCACCAAACTCCGCGGCTTCGGCGGCACCCACGGGGCCGACCCCTTTGCCGCCGCCCGAGCGTCCCGCCGCGACGGGCGGGTCGGGAGGGAAGCTGCTCCCCCGGGGCTGAGGCTTGGGAAGGTCTTGGGACGTGCCGGCCGCCTCCGGCGGAGTGTGAGCGCTCCCCGACGGGTCCGGCGCTACCATGGCCCGCAGGGAGCTCACGGCCGGCGACAGGGCGGCTCCCGGCTCCACTCGCAATGTCCACGGCCGCAGCAGTGCGCGTTTCGCACGTGTATTCCTGACAACGCATACATTGCTCTGAACTTTAAGCACAGATGCCTGAGAAGTTTAAGCTTATCCTCCTGATAACACTGAGAGTGAGGATGAATAGATGGGGACTGAATGTGTTGTCCCAACAACGTTATATTACTGCAAGCTGCCTCCCGCATTCACTGTGTAAGGAAAACTCAAGCATAAGCACATGGGCTTATTTTAGTCCTTCTCTGCTATCTGCTAACGGAGAGATCAGTGCCTTTTGTTGTGGATTTGAGTTGCTGCTTTGAGCAGTGGGGAAGGCCACCCGGCTCCCCAGCCTGCTGTGACTCGCAGCCACCCTGCTAAGCTGCTCACCCCGGCCCTCCAGCTAAGCCAGCTGTAAATAAAAACAGCTAGGATTATTTTTTTCTTTTTTTCCTAATAACTTTGACAATGTACCTCACAGCTTTCTAGTGAGCAACTTTGAAGTCATCTTGAATTCCTGCAGGATTTTCTCCTGTGTCAGTTTTCTTGTCCTTTATTAAGCAAATACAGGATTGGGTGTGATGCTAAGCTGTCAGCACTTGAACCAGAGACAAAGACTCCGTTCATCCCCACAGCAGAGAAAAGCATAGTTCAGTCTACCACCTCCAAACTCTTTATCACACTGTTTTTTACAGATATGCAAGGCTGCTAGTAGTAGCATTTCCCACAGACGGAGCCAATATAGACTTTTAGTCAGTGTGACTGACTAACTGTATTGCAGTTTGACAAAAAAAAACATAAGGAAAGAAAGAACAAAAGTCCCAGCAAAAAGAATAGCAGCAGGATTTTTCCTTTAAGGGAATACTGTTTGAGGGGCTCTAAAGACAAAATGGCTGCTCTGTGTTTGAATGCAGGTGGGGGGCTGAGGTAAGCCCATAAACAACTGGGCAAGCCAACAGTCTTCCAAGAGTTACAGGGCATGTGCATTATTTGAGGTGCTTTGATCCTGTGTTTTAGGAATAGGGTGCACGGCTAAGTGATGAGATATGTGCAGTACACGAGAGGGATTGGAGCAGCGCAGTGGGTTAATGCGGCCTTTCTATGAGGGAAATTGCCTCTCACCTGGGTAGAAATTGTGAGCAGATGACAGATCAACATGAGTTTGCTGTGTGGCTCATTGCAGGGCCCCAGGGACATTTCTCAACCTTATACAACCTATGTCACAGCACATGGCCCCACTGACAGCCGGTGCAGGACAAGGAGAGGCCAGGATCGACACAAGGTGTCAGTGACCACATACACATTGGCAGAGCTATGCTGAAGCTGCAAGGCTGGAATAGACAAGCCAATTCCTCAGGAGAGGAATAATCCACAGCCATCTCTGCCCATTGTTAAACAAAACTCTTAAACTCACTTTCATACACTGTACGGTTTTATCCAAATTGCTCGTAAAAGCTGTTGTAGAGATAATTCCAGTGCCCTGAACGTATAGTTCCAAAGATTACAGAACAAAAATTTTCTACATAGTCAACACGTTGTCTTTTATATTTTGCATACACACAGTTCAAAGTAAGCAAAAGAAAACCAAAAAACCTGTAATCCATCAAGATCTGACTGAACACAAAAAATTCACTCTGCTTTAGCTGTACTTGAGTACTGTTGTAACTGAAGGACAAGGTGTGGTCACTAGTGTATCAGAAGAAATATGTGTCAGATAGCTTATTCCTGCACAGAAAAGGAGTTACAGGCATGTTTAGAAGTGAGAACCAGGACAAACACAATACCAGAGTCACGAGTGGAAGTATTTGCTCTGTCACAGGTTACTTTTGTGACTTTTGGCAGGTTAAGCCGCCTCCCTGGATAGGTATATGCTGTTTGGAAAGACTGCTCTATGAAGCAGCTCAAACCCAGTGCACAGCACCCCTGCCAGTCCTCCCACAGCCTTCACAGACAGGCTCACAGCATCCCTCAGCACACACCTATGCCCCAAAGCACTGGTACCCTGTGAGATTTCAGGCTGCAGAGGGCAAAAGCACATCTCCACATCAAGCTCATTTTTACATCATCTAGCATGGCACCTCACTGTACCCATGGAACAGTGCCATGAAGAATATATTTAAAGATTGTGGTGTTTTCATATAAATGGTAAGGGGAAGAAATATAAGACCCTAATATAGAAAACTGCAACATTACTATTACCTGCGTCAACATAAGTATCTTCAAAGAAAAGTCCCCTCTTTCCTCCAGCTAACATATAACGGTAATACAAAGCATGCAGATTATGCCAAAATAAATTGCAAAGTAAATTACAGTGACAAAATAAACCATGCTGAGAAGGGACCTTTTATGAGCATCAGATAGTTCTGAATAAATAAATTTATAGCAAAATGAGACAAACAGAATGTCAGAGCAATCTCCACAGGGCTCAGTTCAGCTACTTTGAATGTTGTACTTCTATTTCTCTTCAGGTTTGCATTCTGAAGCTTCTGTGTATGTTTGCACAGGGAATACTCCCCTCGTATATTTTGGTTATAAATAATGGGTACTGACAGGACTTTAAATCTTTCTATTTCCAGAACTGAGGCATCAGGCTCCATAAGTGCCCCCAAGTGACTTCAATTTCTGTCCTCAACAAAAGATACCAAAAGAAATGCAGGAATGCCTGACCTAGAAAAAAACAAGCAGAAGAAAGAGGAAGATACATGCAGTAAAGATGAAAGAGTAAGTAACTCTTTCTGGGAAAACAAAAAGAAAAAAAAAGATGACTTAGTAACTTTTAATTCCGTAAATTAATATAATTGTAACCTAAATTCTGTTCCAGAGCTAATTTCTTCATTTCAGTAAACACCAGTTATCCTGGAACAGTTTATAGTCATGAACCTTGATCTAACACTAGTGCTTCTAATATCCAAATACACTCTTTCTCCCAACATCCTCTGAAGAATTCCAGTAAATTAAATATTATTATACAACAAATATTTTTATACTACTAAGTCGGAGATGGCATGAAATTATTCATATTAGTACAACACTATCAAACTCTCACATATGATTAATTTTCAAGCTAGTTTAGAAGGTACTGGGTGTATGCCTCTAAGTAGTCAGCCTCTGGGCTTTAAAGTTTTTTTCCTAAGTGGAGTCATGAACTGCAGAGTGACCTTACCCAGAAAGTTAAGGTCAAAGCCAAGTATAAAAAAGAAATACTTGTTAACATATCTGTTTCCCTTGACCAAGAAATCAATGGCAGAAGAAATATGTCTTGACTAAACATAGCTTGAAACTGTAGAATTGCCATTCTTTTATTTCTGATATCCAGGGAGTATTACAGGCTAAATTGGATTTGCATTTCCATTAATAACAGGCGATCCTATGACGCTTTTCACGAGTATCTAAAATCTTTAGTTTCTAGATAGGGAACATAATGCACCACTGACTTCTCTGTGGATGTCAAAAGGCAGAGCTGGTATTTGAGCTCAGAGGACACCCAGTCCCTGGCTACTGTTCAGAGCACTTCCTCCACGCCCTCCCTCCCTGCATGCACTGGCAAAGGCCCTTGCAGCTAGACTAGCTCAGAGCAGCAGGTGGGACATGGTGAGTGCTAATGCTTTCTCCCACCCAAAATCACACCATGACCTGCAATCCTGCGAAAACAAATGTCCATTACAGCAACAGCTAGCAAAAAAAAATCTGAATGTTGCCTACTTTAGGAGATGGGCAAAAATCAAATTAGAAAAATTAAGCCTCCAAAAGTTTATGGCCTACACTAATCACTAATGGACAAGCATAGCTGCATTAGATGACCATTTCTTAACTAGGAGACACAGCTACCTCCCTGAGGAACCATGCTTAGAGCATCGCAGCCTCTCGCAATTTTCCAGTCTTTCATGAATTACCTCCTTGCTTGATTTTCCCACTGCCCCTGTAATTGCTCTAGCTTTTAAATGACTAATTACACTTCACTGGGTTAATTCTACATTAAAAAACAAAGGATACTTAATTGCATGGACAGCATGGAACTCTTTTCCTCCCAGATACTATTGCTCCAAACAGGGTAAGGATAAAGGAAGTATGAACAGAAGTGTTTTATCAAGCCTTCTGGGGGGGTTCCAGACTGACTGACAGCAGAGGTTTGGCAGGGTAAAACACAGGTTTATTGAGGACTGTACATAGTCAGTACTAATGAACAGGTAGACCTGCATGTTTTCTACTTCTGTAATTTTATAACCACTCATATTACCAAAGAGAAAAGCATTAACCTATGGTTTTACTAATCATAAGCTAAATGCACTTTTTTACTACTGAAATATCTTCTCGTAAGATATTATTTTATTGTTTTGTAATGTATTTGCAGATTTCCTAGAATTTAGCTCAGAGTATTTGCTTGCATCATGCCTCTTTGTCCTAGGATTTCTAGAATTTTTACCAAGGAATATTCTCCTCGATAATTTTTCACTAGTCCCCTGGTCTATCCATTTGAAAGCCTACAAACAGTACATTTATAGTCATCAGGCCTCTCAACTGCTAAAACAGAATAAATTAATTTTAAAAGGAATGCAACATATTAATCATCAAAAAAATAAAAAAAAAAAAGAAAACAAAAGAGGACAGATTGGAAACAAGTAGAATTACTCACTAATATATATTTCATTTTAATGACTAGGCTGTGCCAAAACTTCCTGTTCCACCACTGCAACAGACCTTACGCATGTACCTACAGTGCGTGAAACACTTGGTGCCAGAGGAGCAATTTAAAAAGACCAAGGTCATTGTGGAGCGATTTGGAATTGCAGGAGGCCTGGGGGAATCCTTGCAGCAAATGCTTGAGGAAAGAAGTGAAAAGACAATGAACTGGGTAAGCAAATGCAGTGGCAAAAATGATTGCTGCATTGAATGATGCTTATTTACAAGATCTTTCTGATGTTCTATATGCAGTCACTGTTTCCTTTCAGCAGGTCAGTGCAAACAGGGGTCATTCTGACAAATGAGTATTTCAGACATAATAGGCTAGAATTTTCAAATTATGTCAAAATCCATCTCCTGACTATGTTTTCAGATCAACAGTTTGTTGACATAAATGCGGACATTCATTCACCTCAGGCTCATGCACAGAAGCGTCACAATACCTGTAGGAAACACACCTTTTGTGTAACTCCACTGCCTTTAATAAAAGGCTTTAGAATTTTTATTAGAATGAAAAATACTTTCTGATAAGACTTTAAAAGTGCCTTGCATAGCCACCAACCCAAAGTTCTGATCCACTCCAATTATTCTGGAATGGAATACTTCATTATAGGAACTAGCCTTTTGAAATTGAACTATTATTTGCCTTTCATTGTCACACTATACCAATGCAGTTACCCTGAAGTATTTACTTTGCCAAATATGCACTTACATGTATATACATGTGTATCTATTGCACAGACCATGCTGAGACCTCTGCCTTTAAAAAAGTTCAGCTTTCTGCTTCCCGAGAGAGGCAAATTAAATAAGCCATAGCTAAAGTAGGTTTTATCATTCCACAAAGTCGCAGTTCATCCTGCCCACATTAACCATGTTAGACTATGGCAGCTGAAAATTAGAGTTTTATTGAAGTCCTTCTATCCCAGCAAGGAAAATGATTTTATAAATTCAGTGAAATCCTGCAAGCTTGTTACTGGTGTCAGTGAATTGTTGTTCTCCTTTTCTGTGACAGACAAAAAAACTCCATCAAATTGCTGCTATAGTCAGGGAAAAAAGGCTACAGTGCTATCAGCGTTTTTCTTTTAAAAACAGTGCTTAATTTCTGAACAAAATGCTGCTCAATCTTGTTTTCATATTGTGATCTTATAACGTCATGGTGGCTAAACTAACCGCTTTTAAATAGTGTTCCTGATAAGAAATGTGTTCAAGAAGACAACTGCTCATTTGAACACTTAGAGCATGAAAATTACAGAGGAAGAATGCATAAACATCTTCCTAAAATGTGACCATTTTAAATACTGGTTATTAAAATAAATTCCTGATTCTTAAGATAAATCAGAAATGGTTTTATTTGGAATTTAACTTGCCAGGAGTATAGGTCTAGCATGTTCCCCTGAAGACTCTAGAGACTGTGGAGGCATCTGTTCTAACAGCAATGAAATATCTCGGAGGAAAACTTTTTCAACTGATGCATGCATTTGTAATTATTTTTGCATAATTTTGTTGTTGTTTATAGTTACCATATGCAAAGCCTGCCCTCTCAGAAAGACCATTTGATCTTTTTATGAAAGCCTCCATTTTCCAAATAATGATTCTTCAATCTCTGCTCACACATAAAGGAATGCAGTTACTGATCATCTGTGTTTTCAATAAAAATGGTTAGAAATGTAATGTGTGTCTGTCTGGGTCAAGAATCAGCAATCTGCATTTGTGTCAGTGGACACAGAGGGAATTCTCCAGGGGCCCTATCCACATGCCACTATCTGCAGAACCGAACCATTAGGCTTGGGGAATTATTTTCTCACTCCCTCTTGCTGCAGGACAGTATCTGATGGCTAACAATGGAGCATCTTGGCATCATTGACAAATATTTGAAGCCCCCTGAGGAAAGGCATCACTAGTAAAACCCTGGCCATCTCTTAAACATATTCTAATCGCTATGCAAGAGTTAGCATGTTGTATTCAAATATTTTCTTGTTGTAGAGAGAAGTAAACAACAAAATACCCAAAGCACCACAATCTGGAGCTTGTTTAGTTTTTAATGGAACACACTGTAAATTGCCATTGATTGAGAAATAGGATTATGGGTTTGCGGCTGACTTCAGCTGAGCTGAGGTCACAGAGCCCAGACTGAAAATGCTCAGCAGCTCCATTAATCAGAGCCCATGGCTGACACCAGGAACACCAGGCACTGTCCCCTCACCCCCAAGACTGTTTTTCTGTGTGCTGTGTGCAGCTTTAGAATGTCGTGTCCCCTTCCCTCAGGTGTTTAACTACTGGCTGGATGATATGTACCTCAACAACCGGCTGGCTCTTCCAGTCAATTCCAGCCCCGCAATTATCTTTGCTCGCCAGCATTTCAAGGATGTAGATGACCAGCTGAGGTAATGTACTACGACTTTGCAGCTTTTGCTAAATGAAAGGATATTTTAAATGTACTGCTTTGGCAAAAAAGACAATCAACTTTCATTAAAAAATAAGGGCTGCAGCCATTAAAATGATTTCCTACTAGGCTTGCTGACTGAGGGCAGTGTTTCTGGGATAACTCATACAGATATTCAGAAGGGAAAATGTCATTACTATTACATTTATTGCATACAAAATGCCATGGGATTTATATTTTTAAGGAATATTTACAAAACTTTTTTACTGTATGTAATTCCAGTAAACCACTCTGTGATGAAAAAAATAAATACTAATTTCTGACACACTGTTGGAAGGAAAATAACCTTTAACATGGCTTCAGTATGACTTGTAGTCACCCTGCAAACTGAAAAGGCCATGCTGGCATTAAATTGTCCCTCTCAGATGCACAAAAGGGCACCAGAAACACAGGGGATCTAAGAATAAGAATTCAGAAATCATTCTTTCCCAAGAACACTGCTTTCTCCAGGGCCATCATTCCCAGCCCTGAACTGATCTTTCTGCTTTGAGCTGTTGCGGGCAATTACTATCATTTAAAAAGTGAGAAGGTAAGCACGTAGCCAAGCACAGAATATACCTCTCCAGGCACCCTTAAAACAGGATATCATTCTTCAGCCTTTGCCAAAACATTCCTCCTTTTAAAACAGTAAAATTCTACCTTCACATAGTGCAATTTTCCTCTTTGCTTTTAGCACTCTCTAGCTGCTCATTACTGAAATAATTAACTGCATGTGAATTTATGCTATTATAAAACAGCCAGAACCTTGAAACCAATATGCATTCTTTTAACATTTTGCATAGACAGCTAATACATCTTTTTACTTTACTTTAAATATAACTATAAATGCTTCCATTCATTACTGACTAAATTTATCGTGCACACAGCTTTCAAAAAACCTCCACTTTGCATTTTCTAATGCACGTGCTTTAACAAGGAAACATTTTTCTCAGAGCCTCCCATTCTGACACAGTGAAAGCGAACGGTGTCAGGAAATAATATACCTGTCCACAGCTCTGCAAAAATATCTGCTTAGGACAGGAAGTACTCTAGTACTGGACAGGTTATGAGTATTGATATGAAAACTCATGTAGAGGATTCTATTAAATATTCAGCCTCTGCTCCCATTCTCTAAATAAGCACTTTTAGACTTCCTCCTGTGCTAGTCTGTTTAACCATTTGAAGGGACTGTCTCTAGGATTTCATATTTCTCTTGACATGAATTAATTTAGGTTCTGGGTGGAGGCGGGGAGCTCTTCTTGCCAAGCCTGAAGACTTTCTCTCCTGCTGTGTCATCAATCATTCAGGCTTTCCTCTGTCTCCCAGAAACAGCCCAGTGCCGCCAAATGACAAAAGACTGATGTCACTTCTCTCTGCTACTTGCAGGTTTGCCGCCAATCTCATTTCAGGAGTGCAAGACTACAAAGCTTTACTGGACAAGTAAGTAGCTTGGAAAGAGAGCTTGAGTATCCACAGGGCTTCTGATTCAACGCTGCTCGCAGTACAAAGTCAGGCTGTATTGCACCTCTCCACCAGTGGGAAGGGCTGGGGCTCCAGTATGCTTCAGGGCAAGTGCTTCAGCAATTTTTTGTGCCCTCTCTGCTGTATTCCTGCAGTGTAACAGATTGAAGCAGGATCCTTTTTGATGGCTGGGAGTCATCACCCTGGCAGGCACAGCACAGCCCAAAAGGACACACACAGTCTGCCTAACAGAGTTACTGAGAACACAAGAGCAAGCTTGTGCTCCCCACACCCACAGAGCAGCAGCACTGTGGTTACACAGCCTGCACACCTTTCCTGGCTCTCTTCACATACTGCACCCTCTAGAACAACACTGTCCCACCTCCCTCTCCCCCAGAGAAATAGCTCATCACCACACACAGGCTGGCGCAGTAGCCAGTAAAAACAAGCTACTTATGCTCTTGTTACTTTCTGTTTAAAAACACAGGGGAAATTCATGATTCCTCAAGTCATGTATGAATTATGCACTTGTGCAAGGAAAAAAGTGATACAGAGAATTTGAGAGTTGGGAACTAGAGTGAATATCCCTGGTTTAGAACTGTAACAGCTCTAAAGACATGGTTAACCAAGATAAACTAGCATAAAATATTACCCCTTACCAGCTGCATGAGAGTAAACCTCCTTGTCTGCTTCTTCACCCCTGCCTCTGTCTAACAAGTTGGAAGCTCAGTCCTCTTTTGCTGAAGGAAAATCTCTGCACTGTAGGATCCTCTTCTTGCTGTCACTGCAGTTGTCACTGCAGCCTCCCCTGACCAGCAGCACCATTATTTCCTGTTGCAGCATCAGTGGGGTATTTTATAATCCATAATCATAACTGTGACTGTAATAACTCTTTTTTTTTCCCTGGCCCCTAAAGAAGCCTTTTAAGAGATGTTGTTTTCACCTGCCTTCCAATCAAAAAGTAGTAAGTTTTCAGTGCATATTACTCCATAGGTCAAACTAAAAATTAGCACAGAAGCAAGGACCTGTGGAAAACAGAAATTCCCTCTGTATTGCCCAAGCCATTCCTGTTTGTGAGGCAAGGCCCTCTCACACACCCTCTATCCAGTGAGCAGAGTACAGGGCTGCTGTGATTTGCAGGGAGTTTCATCAGTACATTTCTTTGAGGTTCTGCCCTTTCCCAGCTGTTCTGCTGACTTCCATCCTGCCAAGTTTCCAGGGTCCCATCTAGGCAGGTTCCCTACCCACATTGCAAAGCTGCTTGTGACCTGCTATTTCCATTTCCACTAGATGATAATGCAATTGCTTAATGAATATGCATGAAGTTGCCAGGAATGATGTAGTTAACATTGGTATGAGAATTCATTTATTTCTCTTATACTGTAATCTCATTTTATTATTCAATTTGTGTTATACCTGATCTAATTGTAACAGAACAAAGGACAGATTAGATTTCTTTTCCTTTCTGTCTCTCTCCCCTCTTCTCCTCTGGCTTTTTCTCCTTCTCTGCAGCCATGCTTTACCTCCCGATTTTTCTCGTGGAAAGCTGTCTGGTCATCCTCTCTGTATGAAGCAATACTATGGGCTCTTTTCTTCCTATCGTCTTCCAGGACGTACCAAAGATACCCTCGTGGCCCAGAAAAGCAATGTAATGCCAGAACCAGAGCACATCATTGTTGCTTGTAACAACCAGGTAAATTAGTTTTCTTTTTTTATACCTTTCTATATTTCTTAATTTGCTTAAATTCACTCCAGAAGAGCCTAATCCAATCACTGTTCAGAAATGCAATTAGCATGCTACGTATGAGCTCACTTCTTACCAAGCATTTGTAGTCAATATTTCCAAAAGATGCTTCTGCAGCATTTTTTCCCTTGGCCCACATTATGTTCCAAGTACAGTGATGCAGAAAGGAGGAATGTGGTAGAATTCATTTGCTTTATCTTTCAAACAAAAATGTTTAATAAACAGAGATGAAACCACAGATGAATCCTGTTAGAGTGCATTTGCTGGAACTGCCCTTCTCCTGACAGTCAAGCATTGACACACAGTGTATGGTAACTGTACCACATCATACCTGTGCATGGCACAGACACCATGTAGGGCCCTAAGCTGTGCCTGAACACAGGTGCAGGCAAAAATACTGAAGTGTTAGAGTGAATCTGCCCCAAAAAGTAACTGCCAGGGAGCAGCAGAGTCTATTTTATGGGCATAGGACCTTATAACCCAGTTTGACTATTTGCACTACTGTAGCCATGCCTAAAGGCTCCCTTGGAATGAAGAGGTAGGTTCCAGTGAAGTCCTTTCTGCTTTTCCAGGAAATTTTCTGGATTTTCTAGGTTATGTTTAAACAAATAATACCATGAAAATTATTTACATACTTCCTGATTTTATATCTCCAAGGTTTTTTAAGCTTATTCAAATTGCATATATTTTATTTGAGCCCAACACACAATATAAGTCCCCTATAGCAACTGGAATTAAATTGATGTTAAAACACAGGAAGAGTGAGCCCTGGGCCATTCCCTAGTGATTTTATGTTCTATTGCCTGCAGGCCTGACTCTCCAGGCAGGACTTCAACATCTCAACACCTACCCAGGTGACAGCAAAATGTTGGACCACAAACGGTCCAACCCACCTCTGACTGATCTTCTGACTTCTGTCATTTTTTTGCAGTTTTTTGTTTTGGATGTTGTCATTAATTTCCGTCGTCTCAGTGAGGGGGATCTTTTCACTCAGTTACAAAAGATAGCAAAAATGGCAGAGAATGAAGAGGAAATGCTGCCTCCAATTGGCCTGCTGACAACAGACGGAAGAACAGAGTGGGCAGAGGCCAGGACGGTCCTTATGAAAGGTCAGCAGCAGCAATCCCAGCTTTCTCTTCTTCATCATCATCCTCCTCACCATCACTGCCTTTCTTTGCTGAGAACAAACATCACAGCAAACATAGGACTGAATGTGCAACCTCACTGCTGAATTTTTCCAGCAGTAAGGAAACTCAGTACATGTAAGATGTGTGTTACCAGGGGAGCAGCAGAATGACCTGACCCTTTGGCTGTGTGTGTTTAAATGTTATGCCACATAGTAACTCTCACTCCTTCTTTGTTTTTAATCCCCTAAATTACATCAGATTTTGTGATTTGTCTCTTTCTTCATATCCATTTGGTACCGATAGGAATGATGTATCGTCTTCCCTTTTGGCAACTATTTCATGTTACTGATCTTATCTAAAAAAAGGATCTGCAGGTTAAACACCTATTGATAGTTGTGTACTCTCTCTAGTCAATGGAGAAGGTACCAGGGCTGATTCAACCAAATCTTACGTAAGTATCTAGGAAAGATGACGCCAGTTATCATCTGGGGACAGCTCTCTCTCTCTCTCTCTCTCTCTTTTCCAACAGGCAGCATTTAGGGGGTCTCAGATTCTGGACTTGAATGTCAAATTTGGAAATAGATGAAAATAAAGGATGGGGCTAGTGACCTTTATCACATCACACCTTATGTATTTTACCCTGAAGCTAAGTGATGTAAATGCCCTCTTTTTGCCATTTTACACATCTTAAGGATTTACTTTTCCCTCCTGAAGGAAATTTTAACTCATCTCTTTATCTCCAACTCAGTAATGCTACAGAAAATATTGGTATTTTATCAATGCCCTGGAATAATACACAAGAGTTGCCAATAGCCTCAAAATACATTTACCATCCCAAGGAAGATTCCCCTTTTCTTTTATCTGTGCTTATAAAAACTTAGTACACACACACACAGAGTCCTGACCATTATTTCAGCAATATTATGTAGCACTAACCTCATCGTTAAGCTTTCCCCTCCTCTTCCCATCATTTCTTTTTAAGGGAGGATACAAAAAAAATAATTTACTTTAATGAAAATTGAGGTAAACACCTAATCATTTATTTTCATGTGATACCAATAAGTAAAAGAGTCAATGCCTTGAAACTTGCAGCAAAATTACCTTTGTTAACCTATGTCATCCAAAATGAAAGCAAAAAGAAAAATCAACAAAAAATAGCAGAGCCCTCTCCATAGTGTTTTTAGATTGCCTGGCATTTGCCAAAATATTCATTTTAATCAGGAAGCAAACCAACTCAGTTACGCAGCTGAAAAAAACAGATTCTGCACTACCATGTCATAGCACCATGATGTGAGCCTTCTCTAATCTAAGCAGGAATCCCATTCCAGACCATTCATATTAGCCCAGCTCCTCTATATAGGAGAATGCATTGCTGTTACACATGGATATATGATCATTAACAGTCCTTTTTCTTTCTTATCTGTGGTGGTGAAATGCTCCTGCAACAATAAATAACATAGAGAGAGAAAACCTGTGAAGCAGTGTGGGGTGAAAGAGTCACTCCACAGCTGGTCTGTGTCGGCCAAGGCAAGAGAGGATGCTTTGGGACAGAAAACCTATGCAGTGTTTTGCAGGGGCTATAAAGGAGATATATCCGTGGGCCTGCATTGACCTGCAAGTAGAGGATAGGTCTTCTAGGTCCGAAAATGTCCAAGAGATTGTCATAAGCCCTGCCATCACTGATTTATAGACACACTCAGTATTGTAACTGCCTTCAGGCTGCTGAGCTAACTCACTCTTCCTAAGTACAGGAAGTGAATTCTGTGTGAAGCAACTGGCTGCAGTCTCATGCATACTATATCTGAATTTGATTCAGAACTGTCTTCTCATATTTTCCTTTTTAAAACTAAAACAAAAAACCCCAACTAAACAACAGCTTACTGGCCAATTCAATGCAATTGTGCATTAGAAAGGAAGAAAAGTCTTGCAGGGCTTTAGTCTTGCTCTTACTTTTCTGTTTTAGCTCTTCCTGCAGATATTTTCCCAAGTCATGGTTCATGAGTTCTTGTACAATTTATTGGCTGCTTCACATGATAATTTTTCAGTGTTTGATCAGCTCTCTGGACATGTTTGTTTCTTTCGGTATAGGCATCTTTCCCTTACTTTTCTGTTTCTAGCAGAGCTTAATTTTATTCACTCTAATACCTAGACTTCAGATACCCTGAAGCCATATGTCAGGCTAAGGGCTTCATATCTGTCAAAGATGTGTGGGTAGCAGCCACAATGAAATATATATAGACCTATCAAGCAGCGTAAAGCAGAATGCTGAGCAAGCTGTGAGCGGTTTGTAAATCACTATCAAAGCTGTTTTTCCTCAAAGGTGCCTGTCTGCAAACACCAGAAACTGATGTATACAGGGCAACTTCCATTCATAAGGATCTTTTCAGCCTTTGTATTGATGCACCCAGACCATCAATTAAAAAAATACCACAATTGTGGTCAGCCCTGCAAGTGTGAGATACTAGAAAAGCTTTACAGCCAAGGGGACAGGGACATGTCTTCTCTCTTGTAAAGCTTCTCAGTGCTTTTGGAGACACTCAGAAGGGACACTGGTGTTCACATTTTGCTGGGCAGCAAACCTCTGCATGCCCCATCGAACACAATCTCCTGGCTCAAGCCTTTGTAGGAGCTGGCAAGTGTTCCCTCTGCTTTGCCTAGGACTGTACTTCTGTTGACTAAGGGAGACAACATAGTTTGTGCTCCACCAGGTCCGCAGGGAGCCTGCTGGAAGTCAGGCCAACCGTCTCTGTCCCTTGGGCCCCTGGCTGCTAATGCTCCCTCGCAGGAGCCACCAAACTGCAGTGGGCAGCACCTTACCATAACCTGCAAAAGGCCACAGCTCCCCCTCTTCCTTCTCAGCCACTGCTACCGCTTGCCTCTCCTTCTCTTGACACATTTTTAGTTTCTTGCATATTTGGTCTTTTGTTTTAGCACACAGCATCTGGAGAATGAACCTGGATGGTAATAAGCATCTGTTTTTTTCTAGCTCCTCACTAACCTATGTTGCTCCTTCTGGAAAGGTGCATTATTTCTTACTATAAAAAATGCTGTTCTTTCAGAGAATCAAGCTGCTTTCCATATTTGCAAACTTTAAAAACATGCACATATTGAAATGGCCCCATATTTCAAATGCAAATCAGAATTGTTTAATTTTAAATATTTTTCCATTCTTTCAGCTAGAATAATTTCCTGAATTGAGTACATATTTGTTGAACTTTGATCAAAACATCTTTCGAATCTGTGCTATCTGATCAAAACAGTGTTCTTCGTTAAGAATGTTAAAAACAGAATGTTGAAAACAGAATGTTCTTTGTTAAGAACATTCTGAAACAAAATCATTTACACCAAAACCTAGCAAAACCAGCAGATGAAAGTTGATCTGTTAAGAACAAAAGGAATTTTATGTTGACGCTTGAAAGCCCTATTTCCTTTGATCTTGTTAACAACCATTTAACAGCAGTTAATAATGTAATATGTGTTCAAATGAAACAAGTTCTTGTTATAGGTTGCACGCTTCTATGTTTTCAATTAAGAACTGTATTAAGTGCTTGCAATTATATATCTCCTATGCTTCAAACTAGTCCTTGAATGTCAACAAACCCTTAAACTTCATAGTATTTCTGAGTTAGACAAAGAATCTGAGAAAAAAAAACCAAAACACATAAATACATCATAAATACAGAGGAAAGCACTGAGGACAAAGTAAATATACCCTCAGTAATCCAACCATATAAGCAAGAGTGTCAGGATAGGGAAAAGACACAGAAACAGATCCAGAAAAGCCCATTTTATTCAGCAATAGTGACAGGAGAAAAGCATAATGTGACAACCCATCATTTTGGCAAAACCATATTCAAAAACTAAACCTCAAAACCTCATCCACAGATGTTTTCTCATGTGATGTAGGTGATATAATTTAATGATCAGGGGCAGGAGAGACAAGCGGGTTTTAATACAAGAAGACAAAAACAACATGGGCCCTGCTGTTCCTTGTTCTGAAAGGGGTTTTAACGTGAGAACAACACAAAAACACTCTAAGCTCTGCTGTTTCAGAGCGGAATACTGCAGCAATAGCGTGAGCTCTGAAATTTTCTATTTTCCACCTGTCCTCTGTAACTGTTATGTATAAACTAAGTAAGCAATGCAGGCTTTAAGAGTAAAATAGGTCTACTTTGTAATACAATTACTTCAGGAAATGAAAGGCAGAAAAAGAAAGTGGTTATTATTGAATCATGTGAGGGATACACAAAGGTATTACAAAATCTAACACATGAATTAATGCCTTGGTGTAATGTTCCCTTGCACTGAGATGATCTGCTGCTGAGAGGAGCTCTGCAGAAACCAGCTCATTGCACAGTCAGGGTCAGACCTCCAGCGCTCTCCAAGGCAGAGGGTCCCCCAGCCAGTGTTGTACTTAGAGGTAAGAGGATGTGAACATTCCACTCTTTTATCCCCAGACTCCACCAACCGCGACTCTCTAGACATGATTGAACGGTGCATATGCCTGGTGTGCCTGGACAGCGCCACTGGGGTGGAGCTCAACAACACCAACATGGCATTGCAGATGCTGCATGGAGGAGGCTGCCGTAAAAATGGGGCCAATCGTTGGTATGACAAACCTATGCAGGTAAACACCTTACAGCACCAGGATATTACCTGACGTTGCCTTAGGGTGGGGACCATTTACAGGCAAGCAGGAGAAAGAGGGGGAGGTGATGTCAGCATCTGCCGGGCAGGTTTGGTGTGAGCAAGGCAGGGATGCTTCCACCTTTTCTGAAGCTGCCCTTTGCACTTGAGGAGATAAGACAGATATGCAGATATGTAAGTAGGTAGACATCAGATAGAAAAGGAACAGAATACATTTTATTACACTGAGTCAAATGAAATTAAAATGTTGGCCTAGTATCCCAAAATGAAAAAGAAAAGCACAATATTTTTCTTTGTTTCCTCTTCTTACACATATTCCTGACATCCTTGAAATGCTACTGCTTATAATTTGCCATGTGTTTAATCCTCACTTAACAGACTGTTTACTCATTTAATGACATCCTTGTTGAGACTTTCCTTAAGTATTGACATCCCCAGCCTTTTTCCCAATCAGATTTTGATTGTCACATTTTAAAGTGTCGCACTGTTATTTCCACACTTTGCAATAGACCCAGAGTGAAGTGATGTATTAATCTCCAACTGTCAACAATGTTGACACCTTATGAGAAATTGAAAAAGCCCTGACTGATACATTGCTTGCATAATGCTTGTTACTCTTGCCATATCTAAGAACAGCAACATGAAAAGAGAAACCCCTAAAATAATTTCACTTGCCCTGACTTACACCTCAGAGCAAATACATTTCAGTAGTCATTCCTGATTTATGCCACTGCAAATGCCATCATTAGCACAGTCTTTTGAAGAACAAACTATTTGTCTTTAGTTAGAACCCTGTTATTTGCAGGGTCAATTGGTGAGATGTTTCAAGCAGATGAAAATAAACAATATTTTCTTTTTGTCTACTATCATAAGGTGGCAGAAAGCAAATAAAATTGCACAGTGTGTGAGAGGTCTCAATCTGTCCAGATGTATTCATGCCAGAAGTAGTTTAAAGGTGAAGAGAAATTCTTAGGGAAATAAGATCCTATTTCCTTTTATGCAAATGCAAATTATGTAGGAAGCCATTCTCACAGTAGAACTTACACTTTCTCTCTGTATTCTTCTTCACCTTTGCAGTAAGGCTTCAAAAAATGTCCAGGTGAACTTTTTGCATCATGCCCACACTCTGAAAACTTCATGGAAAGCAGGGAGGCAGGATGCGTGTGCATGTTTGTGTGTGTGAGACACAAATGTGCAAGAGAGAGCTAAGTGGGTGAAGTCCTGCCAAGTGCACTTCAAAACAAGCATGGGGAAAAGCCCAGAGAAAGGACAGGAAAGCTGCAGTATTGTCCTAGACATCTGCTTTTGTTTGAGATGCAGAAGTAACCAACTGCATGGGTGTACCACAGAACTGGAGCGCAGCAGGTTGTCACCAGCAGTGCCGTGTGTACACAATGAAATTAAGAATGAAGACAAGTAAGAGAGAAATGAAATGAACAAAGGATCTCAAAAAAAGTGGTTAAAAATAAGCTATGAGGAAGCTATTAAATAAGGACAAGCTTTGTAATAAAATCTGGGGATCCTAAGGATTTCCCAGATAGAGATGTTTTATTGTCCTCACAAGCGGAAGGAGAACCCTGGCCTGTCTTTCTATTGATGGGTTTTCTGTACCATAAAGCAGATGTTAAATCAAATTTTCAGATTCCATTGGGAATTGCTAAAATTTACATTCTCACAGGATTTAGTCCAAAATAGCAGCATGAAAGGGATTCAACACCTTTCACAGTACAAGCAAGTCTCCTGCACTAAGTCTGTAAGTCACCCACTGATCTGTAGGGCAAGGAAGTTCCTGATATGAGCAATAAGAAAACCACAGAGGAAAAATAACATCTTTGTCAGATTGCCATCATGGATAACTTATCCAGAACAAGATTTATTCCCTGTATATCTTGCACCTGTTCTTTTACTTGTTTAGTTTGTGATAGGAAGAGATGGACTCTGCGGGACCGTGTGCGAACATTCTCCTTTCGATGGCATCGTAATGGTGCAGTGCGCTGAATACCTGCTCCAGCACATGTGAGTTCCCATTCTGTACATTCTGTACCCACTCCAGCCCCTGGGAAGTCTCTGCCAGTGGCACATTTCCCCTGATGCACAGGGGCACTAAGACACATAAAACTGTTGGAAAGCAGTAATTCACCTGCTGAAAGAGCAGTGTTTAACAGATGGATTGTTCCTGTGACCTTAATGACTTCTGTCTCACGTACCAACAGGAAAGAAAATTCCAAGAAATTAGTCCGAGCCGACTCAGTGAGCGAGCTTCCTGCTCCACGGAGACTAAGATGGAAGTGTTCCCCCGATATTCAGACACATTTGGCATCAGCAGCAGAAAAACTCCAAAGGTAGAATAGATGCCTCATTTTACTCAGCCGTGACTGCAAGCTGGGAACTACCCAGCACATTGTGTGCAGGCATGGGCTCCCTCCTAGGGGGTTTCCTGTCTTCCTGCTCCTCAGCTCACCAAGGTGCACCTACCTAGCATCTCTTATGGGCTGGAGCGACTTGTCTGTACTCCGGAATTGCGTTACCATTGCTTTATTTCCATGTAAATACTAGGAAATCTAAAAACCACTGGAAAAATAGTTTACCAGTATTTGCAGAGGGTGCAAACAATGCAGGTCCTCTGCTTTTTGGATGTCTTTTGTGGGTTTGAGCTGACCAATCTGAAGCCAGGGCAATAGGGGGTATATATAGGGGACAGTAGAATACAACTGGTTTGAACAAACAATTTGAATTTAGGAATGTAATTTGTTTATATTCATCATGCTCCTACAAAGTCTAGTTTTTCTGACTGTTTTCAGGCTGTCAAAGACTTGCATGATCTTTGGGGGTGGGGGTGGCAATGAGAAAATGTTTTGTCTCAACACACAGACCTCTGACCCCTCTGTAGAGAATTAACACATTGCTTGCATGATCAGCTGTAAGTATGTCCAGTGTGGTTGCATTAGATAAGACCTCAAAGTGGCTAGAAAGGTACATAAGAGTGAGAATATTCAGGATGCAGAATAATTCCTTTTTCTTTTTAAATAAAGGTATTAGTCCTCTAAATTGAATCTTGCAAGGAGCTTAAGGCCTTCATCAGGTTCTAAATGCACCCAATTCTCACACCAGTAAAACTCGCAGAAATATGTCAAGAACAAAGCAGGCCCTTGCTTAGGGGGGTGGAAACGCTGAGGCTGGGGGGAGGTTGCTGGGTTTTTTTGTTTGCTTGTATTTAAAAAAAGGTATCATACTCAAACAGACTTGAGTGCTGCAGTTAAGGCTGCAGATAACAAGCCTGGTGTAGAATATGTATGAATAAAAGTTACTGACTAGGAACAAGCTACCAAAGGCCAGGACTGTCTGCAGAGCAGGAGGCCACTCACCTCCAAGAGGGTACAGGCAGGAAAAGAGCTCTGGGTTTTATTTGCAAACAGAAATAGGACAGAATATGCTTTAGTGGTGAACAAGGTAAGGTAGGTTAAGGGTTAGATTTTATAATCTAAGAGTTCTTTTCCAGCTTTAACACTTCTACGAGATTCTTACATCTACCCCTGCAATAACTGCCTTCTGCTTGTTTTCCAGGACAGTGGAAAATCTGGATTTCATTGCCTACAAGTTTGAGCACTATGGAAAGGAATTGATAAAGAAACAAAAGATCAGCCCAGATGCCTACATTCAAGTAGCACTTCAGCTGGCATTCTACAAGTAAGGTTAATTCAATTTATAGGAACAAGGTACACAGGGTAGTGGGGTTTTATACAGAGAGTCCATGTTTTCCTCAACATTCAAACAAATGCCTCCTGCATGGTCCTGCCTAATGACTGTAGGACAGACAAGACAGAAATTGATACCTGGTTCTGAGACAGAGTACTCCTTTTCTTTGCTCCCTTCACTCTTTGTGCTCTACCTTCCCATGCCTGTGTTCCACACTTGCCATTCCCAGCCAGTACCCTCCCAACAACTGTCCCTGTGCTTGGCATAGAGAAGAGGGTGAGGAGATACGGCAGCAGCAGCTGGGGCAGAAACACCCCTGCCTTGACACTGTGGGTAGCTTGGGAGGAACCATGGCAGTGACCACACATGCATCTCTGGCAGCACACAGTAAAAACATCCACGGGGAGAATACTACAGCAGCATATCAGATCAGAGTTCCTACACTGCATAGAAACTACTGCTGTTCCCTTCTTCACAGGCATCCCAAGATTTTATCATTTCCCTTAATTTCCATGGTCTTATCAAAGTTAAAAGCTCCTCTCTGCATCGCCAGAACTCCAGGCTAGTGATGGGTTGCATGGTTTCCCGCAGAACAGCCTGTTACACAAATAATTCTTTATCGCATCAAATTAAATCGCAGAGCGGTCTTTACCTGGTCAAGACCAGAGACGCTTAACACATTTCATGTGCTCCATTAACATCCGTTTTGCATATTCCATTAATAAAACTTCAACAATGACCTCGCCCAAGATTTTCATCTGGATCTCAGCCATGATATAAATCCCACGTTTGTAACAAAAGCCTTAGGGGACAGTTATGTTCAGAGACCACCTGCTTCAACTGAAAGACACCGTTTGTCTCCTGAAGCAAGGAATAGTAGCTGTATACCTGGACCCAAATTAAACAACAGCCTTCATACTCTATTCTAATTGCTACGTGGGTTTTCATTACAGCTCACAAATAGCACCCGATTCCCCTTTTAGTTTTCTGCTTTTCATTCACACACTCAGTGCATTTTCTCTTGTTTTAAATAAAACATATTTCAAGCCCATCAGTAAAGGATTAATTACACAATTATTTTATGATGCAGCAGAAATAAAACATTACTTGAGACCTTTCAGTAAATTTTAGTTTTACTAGCCTTGTTTTTACACAGCAAGTCATATTTTACTGGCAATGCATAACTAAAACATATACACCTGTATGCAGCTCCTCATATTAGAAAGGAGTGAGCATCCATCTTTTTTAAGTTTCTTATAGAATTCTATCACCATTAAGATGAATACTGTGCAAGAAAGAGAAGTGCGGCTACAAAATGTACCAAGTCTATATTT
This sequence comes from Origma solitaria, assembly GCA_013397895.1. Classification (NCBI taxonomy): domain Eukaryota; kingdom Metazoa; phylum Chordata; class Aves; order Passeriformes; family Acanthizidae; genus Origma; species Origma solitaria. The sequence continues at coordinate 3,114,099 of VZRL01005376.1, read as the reverse complement.
CTCTTAGTTTTTATGACTCTTTGAAAATAATTATTCCTTGTTTCTCTTCCTTCACTCTCTCAGGTGCCACAGGAGGCTTGTCCCGACCTATGAAAGTGCTTCCCTGCGCCGATTTGATGAGGGTCGGGTTGAGAATATTAGGTCTGCTACCTCGGAAGCACTTGCTTTTGTCAAAGCAATGGCAGGTGATGAGACAGCTGTGTCGGTATGTTGGTTTGGCTCCCTCTGTCTGCTTTGCCAAAACACCAAGTAAATAATGCATTCATGGTCCCAAGTCTCTCACTTTTTAACTGTGAACTGGGAACATAAAGGCATAGGGCAGGGTAGCAAGCATTACAGGATTTTGCTTTTTGTACAAACCTACCATTAAGCTAAATACAAATATTCCCTTTATTTTTATTTAAGCATCCAAAAGATTCAGAGGTGCCTAAACATGACATTATAAGAAACACAACATCTAATTTTAGATTTCATACTGTCTTATGAATGTTCTATCATCAGATCCAAATTCAGCTCCCTGGAGAGATCTAGGCTGAACATGCAAAGTTCAGGATCATTAAACTGTCACACCAGGGGAATTGCCTGGCAGGTCCCCTGCAGTGGTTAGTTCTGCTGCAGAATGCAATATGTGAAGTGATGTAATTCCCATGCTTTCATTTCTGGGTATATGGATATGTTCTGGGTATCTTTTTTGTTTTAAATGGATCTTTCTACAAAATAGAGTAAGTCTATAGGATCCTCAAAGGAGTTGAACATTAATGATGAAAAACTTCATCAAGCTAATCAAACAAGCCTCCAAACTGTCCTGATACCATACTGCAAAAAGAAAAATTAAAATTGCCTTTCTTTGAGACACCACCATCTGTTTGCCATAAGCACAGTACAGTACAGAGTAGATGGGGAAGCAAAGAGGTGCAGCTGAGAGCAGAGCTGCACAAACAGCTTTATGCACTGTCCTGCCCACTGTCCCTGGAGAGCCTCCCTCCATGACTCTGCACCGCTTCCACCCACTGCACTCCGCTGCTGTACAGGGAATTTCCAGGTGGCTGTTTAGATGCAAAATGCTGCCACAATATAGATTATTTTTCACAGTAAGCCCATTCTAGTGGCAACAGCCCACATGGCTGTTCTTTAGAATTTAGCATAACATTGCTAGGAGCATTGCTGTGCTGTAGATTAGGTGTAAATAAATGAAATATTATAAACCAAGCTCTAATGTCCCAGAGCATGATGAAAATTTGCCCAGAGAAGCACTCTTCATCCACTGCTTCTTCAGTCTCTTTAAGGTTATCATGCCCAGAACTTAGCTCCTGATGAACAAGACTCAAATGAGTTCCATGGTAAAATGATAACTCAAAAAACCTAAAGTAATTCCCTCTGCTGGGTGGGTAATTCACGGCCGACTATGACCACACTATTACACATGACAGTGACTACCACACAGTAGGCAAGAAGAGGCTGTTGTTATTTGCTGTCAGTGTCCTGTCAGACAAGGTTCTCAGTCACATTTCATTAGAAGTTCCTGATGTCTGTGCACACTTTCCACACCTGGGACTCAGCACAGCCCCAGCACACACTGAGGCACTGACGGAGCTCCTAGGAGGAGCCAACATGCTCCTAACCATGTTCCTTCTACAGATCCTTCTAGCTCCTTGCAACTATCCCTTCCTTCCTTCTTCCAGCACTTACTGACTTCTGCAGCTCTCCTAAAGCTTCAGCATTCCCCATCTTTTTTAAACCCAAATCTGAGATCATGCTCCCCTTTTACAGTACTCTAAATTGCACTGTTTCAAACAAGCAAGCCAAAGAATGCTATGTGTGTCTAGATGGAGCTCAGTCTTAGCCGCCCTATCTTTCTACTGCATGCCTTGGCCGTACAAAATAGGAGGAATAATGGTTTCATTTCCCCTGGAGAGCAGTCATAACGTAAACTAATCCACTGATAGTTTTCCTCACTTCTTCTCCACCAAGAGATACAAAGGACATTTATACTGGTCTGTGATTGTTCTTTCCAAGAGACATTAATAAACCTTTGTTTTGATGTGAACATCTTTCCATTCAAAACTACATATATATATATTAGTAGCACAGAAACATTAGAAAAAAAAAATAATTTAATGCAATCCTATTCCAAGGTGATTTCTTTAGATCTACAAATTGCCTCTGAATGTGAAGGGGTTAATTCCCTTTTTTGGACAAAGAGATGCACCACTTGGTTTAAGTAGCCTTGAACTCCCCAAAATACTGTTTGTTAATAGCCATTAATTCAAATCCAGTTAAAAACCATTTTCCTCCTGATACGAATAAAAATTATCCTCAAACAGTAGCTTGAACAGTCACCAAAGATTGATTGAGTCAGATTGATTCTTTAGCAGGAGAAATATCTCATGCATTTGACACTTGCTGTAAAAGCAGCAGCTACTGACACTAGAGATTGCTTGAATAGCTGTAAATTAATCAGATTTAAAGACTGCATTTGGTAATTTAATCTCTACAAGGGAACTAAGGCCTAGCACTAGCCTTGTGAAAAAATATTAGACTTTGTATTTTGAAGGTCCCTGATGGTGACCTTGACTTGCTTCTAAAATGAATTCTTTTTTCAAAAGATCATTCATCGTCTGTAGGAGCTGAAGGCCCCCTGTTTATCTGGAGACCCAGTCATTTCTGGCTGTTTCAGGGTCTCCCAAAGTTGTAGTGCTGGACTTGATGTACAGCAGGGCAGCACTTCTTAAGATCATTCCCTTAATATAAAAGGCTGCGAGGAGTCAAAATTTACTATCTTGTTATCTGAGATGTGAGGCATCTGTGGAGGGTAGAGCAGCCTTGGAAAATTCTAGATGCCCTTTCACACATGGGAGTAATTTTTTTATTAGCTAGTAAAATATCAGTAATGGCTTTCATTAATTTCACTGTCATTGTCTAGATAAACCATTCTGGAGAAGATACACTGGCCGTCTGTTTTGAAAACACTGAATTACACTAGGCAATTTTTTTTCCCTACTCCAAACATAGTGATTCTATTTGTAATAATCTACACCCCCAAAATCCATGGAAGGAATCCTCAAAAGGAAGTGAAAGCCTTTTCTTGACTTAAACTACCACCGATAAACCTGTTCAACCCTTGCACAAGCAGGTGCTGGTGCTGATCAGGACATTGATCCCTGTGCTTTTCATTTATCAAGAGTGCTTACACCTGAGCCAAGAGCAAAGGACATTGGAGGTGCTTGCTGTCTGGCTCTTGGTTAGTTGATGGAAGACGCTATTTCTTTGAGAGTTTATTCAATAATACATATGTTCTGATTACCCCAACAGGATTCTGAGAAGATGCAGAGATTTAAGGATGCAATTGCAGCTCAGACTAATTACTCTGTTCTGGTGAGTAAAACACTGCCTTTCTGAATAAGAATTAGTCAGCTTTTTCAAGAAAAGTATGAAGATACAGTCATTGACTATTTAGGCACTAGAAAAATGTAGGCATCTCTAAATAGGAAAGAATCTACTACGTCACACTTAAGAACATTTCTAATGGCCCAAATAGCCATATTCAACTAACCTCAACTAAAAAAAAAATAACCCTAAATCTAACCATCTATGCATTTTCTTATATTTCTCTTTGCTAGAGGACAGAAGTCCCTATTTGGAACCTGATCCTCAGATGGACTGGTATTCTGGAACATGTATTCTGGTATTCCAAAGTGCCATTTCTAATAAAGGTCATTAACAATAAGGGAATGATCATAGTAAGTTTTCTTTTAAAGACCTGAATATGGTGTCCAATAAAAGGAAGAGATGCCCTCCAGTGAAGAAATCAGTTTAACATCAAATACAACTCATTTTTTGTTGATTAAAAATGAGACAATTCAATCTGGGTAATGCTCTACATCCCACTGTGCCAAGCCAAAGCACAGACTTGTTCTATAAACAACTTAGTCATACCACTCATGAAATTAATAAATATTAATAACCAGCTATGAGAAGTGAATTTGCTACCTATGGTTTTGCCTCAGACCTTTGCCTAATAAAACCCACATTGTTGATTACTCTTTAGATATTCATAATATTCAATAAATCATTCACTTTCAGAGGTGGTTTTAAGAGGTGGTTTTCAGAGCACTGGAGAGGCAAAGTGTTGCTTTCAGGCAGGATCTGAGACTGTGAAGCAAAAAGCAGGGAAGAAAAACAATTCTGTGCTTCAAGCCTTGTGCTGAGAACCCACATCTTAGAAGCTGGGACTTTACATATTCTGTAAAGCCAAATCATGTCTTACTTCAGGGCAACTTCCTCACCTGAACCATCTCAGCATAACCTCACAATGAACACAACATACTGCAGGTCTACTAGGCCTCAACCAATGGAAATTCTGTACTGCACCTCTCAAAAAAAAAAAAATCCATTAATTCTCCCCTCCAACTCATTTCAGATCCAGAAACTGTTATAAAATTCATCCTCCAGTGTAGCACATAGGAAAATTTTACAACTGCCATTGGAAAAATAATTTATCTTTAAATTTAGAAAGCTCTCCAGGTATTTCTACTCACCAAGCTCCCCCTCCTTTCTCAGAATAGCAGAATATAATCGTTGTGTCTTTAAACTCCGGATAAGACTTAGATGGTCTGACTAAATTGTGTGTAACAGACTGAAATGTAATAGCTCCTAAGGAAAACAAAAAAAAAAAAAATCTACTTCAGAAAACAAAAAGCAATTTAATGATTTTATTTCCCCTTGTTAAGGCTTACTAGTAGCATTGCTATCTTAAATGCGGAGCTCTGAAATTCGATTTAGCCCAGTTTTTTCCTACGCGTTGACTCACAGTTTATTTCGTTAGCCTGTCTCGGCCTTTCTTCAGATATGACATTGATCTATGTTGCAAAAATGTCATTGCTAACAGCCTTATAAATCTTGTGTGATAGCAAAATATTTCCTTTGATTATCAAGTCAGTTTCCCTGTATGGGAAAAAGAACATAAACAGAGCCCTGATGTATGCTACATTTTGCAAGCATCCTTGCCCTGCCTAGGCTGGATGAACAAATAGCCCCCTTTTCCAATGGGTGCCTAGTTTTCAATAAGCCAAACCAGACCATGCACTCCCAACCCCCTGCTTCAGGCACCTATCAGTGGTTAAAATTACTCTCTTCAAAAGAGAAGTAGTAACCTTACGCTCTGCTTTTATTTTTCTTATTCTTTAAGAGGAAAACCAAGCTTGTGTTCTTTTTTAAACCCTGCCTTCTCTCAGCCTGTTTGTTTCCCTTGTTCCAAGGGTCCTGTGCCACAGAGGTTATCAGCTCTGCTTTCGGGGCACTACAATGTCTCTGGTTCAGCATTCCCTTCCTACATTACTTCAGCCTGGACCAGGGAAGAGCTGCAGATCAGTCCACAAAATCAGTGTTTTCAGCCAGCAAGAACAAAGCCGGACTGAAGGATTTTGAACATATTGATCTGAGGCAATTCCTGCCTGGTTAGAACAAATTTTGATTTGGTTTCCTAAAGAAACAAAACTGTAACCATCCTGTCTGCCAATCCCCCACTGCTGACTTTTGATCCCATTAGCCATCTTCAATCACATTTGCTGATAGAGCAAAGCTCTTAAAGCTAATAAATGCCTTAAGTCTAGAGTATTATGTAGCTGGACAGAGCAGAGATCTGAGCATAGGCAGCTGATGGCAGGGACTTGCTGCAGGCTCAGCAGCAGCTGCTGTGAGCTGCCACGGCTGCTCCTGTATCCCTAACCCCAGTTTTCTCCAGCAGTGGGGTGTGCTCATACGTCTGTGTTAGATTTGCCAGTGAACTGTTATTCCATTACACCTGTTGCTGACACCTTATCTTTGGATCTAAATTCTATGGAACGACACATGCTTTAACTGCCAGAGGGAGAAGCAGGCAGCAAGGCAACGGAAGGTTAATTTGTTCCAATTTGGAGGTGCTTTGGAGCCTTCCACCTTGAAATATAATCCAAATTAAGAGCAGAAAATTCCAAAACATGCTGTCCCATATGCTTCCCTAAGCATCTTTAGAAGCTCAGCTCATGATATTCAGCTCCGAGAGACAATGAACACCCAGGTAACATCAGCACATAATGTATCTCAAGACCCTCTCCTTCCTAATTTTTACATCTTCAGAGCACTGCATGCATTTCTAGTCACTGATCTTCAGAAAAGTACATACTCAGAGTAGTATCTGAACATTACAGGCATTACATCACTCAAACCAAGTTCATCAACTTTGACCAGAGCACTAGGCAGTAATCAAATAAGTAATCATAGTCAAAATGCCTCCAAACTCAGTTAAATGCTGTTGTCTTATCACATTGTACACAGGCTATTTCTGGAATGGCAATAGACAATCACCTGCTAGGGCTCAGAGAGGTGGCACGGGAATGCTTCAAGGAACTGCCAGAGATATTTACAGATGAGACTTATCTGACAAGCAATCGATTCATCCTCTCAACCAGCCAGGTGAGTTTCTCCTGTTCACTGGTCATGCCAAGCAAAGGATAATTCATTCGTGTTTTGCCAGACCTTGTAGCTCACAGTGAGAACAATGTAAAAAAGACAAGCAAACAAGAGCGGTATCAAGAACCATCAAGAAGTCTGCAGGTTTCTCCGTATTTTCCATCCTGTTTTGGTTCCTCAGCACATTAAATACTGGCTGCAGTTATCGCTTCATATGCAACATTCCAAAACCCTTCACAGAAATTCTAGAAATGCACACAAATGAACACAGTAAAATTCACATGAGGACTCAGTTTCCAGACTACATATGTTCCCATTCCCCTTCCTTTCCTCCTTCCCCCAAGATGACAGCCATAGTGAGCAGTCTTCACTCCGGTGACAGTACAGCCACAAGCCAGAAGGGCTGCCACTGAGAAACAAAAAGCCAAGAGCCATGGGGAAATTTTACTCTTAAAAGTAGCTGTGTTTGAGGTCTTTGAGAGCCTTCAGCTATTTGCTGTAAGACAGCAAGCAACCCATGCAGGCATGAATCTTAGACATACAGACATTTTAGACAGGTACAGACATTTACAGATTTACAGTTATTTGCACATAAACAGATATTCTAAGAGTCAATACTTCCTACATTTAATGTTCTGAATAAGGAAGCATCTTTATGGCATACAGCCTGAAAATTAAATGTTTTGTTGCATGTAGTAGCAGACCTAATGAAAGAAGAAATCTATGTAGGAATTCATTAACTGAAACACTAACCCAACTGCAGAGATTGGGACTATGCAACAGAAGAGACTTACAATATCATGCTACAGCATAAAACCTTAATAAGTAATTTGATCTTGTCATAATGTTTGTAGGCTTTCAGACATGAGTGAATGTAACCAACATACTACTACATAAATTCTCCAAGAAACTATCCATGAGCAAATAGTGCTTCTGAATAGCTTTATGGCCTTCGGCTGTTGCACTGCAAATTCATCTGGCAATTCTATGGCTCTATTAGCAGGACTAATGGCCTGTTCTGCACCATTAAAAAGGCAAATGTCATTTGTGAAGGCCCATGTACACAAAGTCTGAAACATATGGATTTCTAACACATCTTTCATTTTCTGCAGGAGAAAGTGTTTTGCTGTCATATTATGGCATGATTAAACTGGAGCGTAACAGAATGCCTAGTTGCATTAAAGTGTTTTTATACAGCATCACAATTATAAATTATTATTAGAAATAGACAATCCTAATTTCTCTAATGCATTCTTCATATTATATGTTTAACATAACCTTAAGAAATTAAAAACCTTAGGAATTTTTTGTAATTCTTATATATAAAATTATGATATTTAAAACATCTACCGGTAACAAATCTCATAGCTTTTAAATATCCATATAAATTGAGAAAAGAAATGCATTATGGCTCTTTCAAATTGCACCAGTTTTTAAACCATAGCAAACAGACAGAACAACCAAATTCTATCCTGAGATCAGCTTTTCCCTTCCAAGGTAAAGCATCTTCAGATCTGGACTTCTGAAGGCAGTGATACTCCACAAGGCAGGATTCACCAGATTACCAGCATTTGTAGCATTTGTTTCTCTTTTTCCTAATTCCTAAGCAGCTGATTTCAGGTGCCCTGATTAATCAGAGATCACTCCTTCCCTTCTCCCTGCACCCAGGTTCCAACCACTATGGAAATGTTCTGCTGCTATGGGCCTGTGGTGCCCAATGGATACGGGGCATGTTATAACCCTCAGCCAGAGCATCTGTTATTCTGCATCTCAAGCTTTAAAGAATGTAAGGAAACCTCCTCGGGCATGTTTGCAAAAGCCGTGGAAGAAAGTCTCCTAGCAATCAGAGATCTCTGCAACAAATGCAGTTCTGCTACAGCAAAGCCACCTGCTAAACAAGATGCAGCCACACAGCTGCAGGGCAACCACCAACACTAAGAGGCTGTGGGAATTATTCTCCTGAATCCACCTTACGAAGAAACATGACATAGCTGTTCAAAGGCAAGGTAGTACTAGTAACATAATCATGTAGAACCAAAGTGTCATTTGTTTCTCATAGTTTCCAACATTTACAACTCTATGTACTGCATCTACCATTTCTTGCTTAAGAGTCAGCAAAAAAGGTTTGGTCGCGCTGGCTGAAATGAAGGAGGAAGTCATACAAGTATGTGTTGTACTGCCATTTCTAACCATAATTAACATGTGCCATTTTATCACCTGAAAAAATTGAGTAAGTTTGTATATGGCATAAATGAAGTACTAAGGCACACCTATTAATTAATATCCCCTGCAAGTAGTTCTAAAATATTTACATCTATTACTATAAGATCTGCATGTAAAGAATTTTCCCTTATTGGGAATAACACTGTAAATAATAGTCTGATGCCATTGTATCTTGAACATTTGCATGAAGAGTATCTAATACCACCTATTTACTATGTAAGGAAAACCAATTGTTTTTAAGAGTGGCCCCTGTGCATTTCCACAGAGTTTAGGAAGATAACATGAGTATTTGCATGTTCCCCCAATTCAAAAATGCTGCAGAAATAATTTAGCCTTTATTCTGGTTTGCACTGGTCTCAAGCACAGTCCTGTTCTGAAAGCAGCATATTGGAGACACGATCCATCATAGAGAACTGGGAGAATTTTGTCCCTAATGAATTGACTTAATTATTTCTTTCTATCAGTGAGCAAAATCCAGCCTGACAGAGCAGCAAAGCACAAAACATAAGTACTACTCAATCCTACTTAGGACCTTTTCTGTTTGCATGGGAATTAATTTAGTCACTGTGACTAGCAGGAGAATGCAACCACACAAAATCAAAGAGCAATAACTAGAATGAAGAGGTAAATATGCAATATAAGGAAGTCTTCAAGCTAGAGTTATAAATACCAGTACTGGTACTCATATCAGCTTTGCATCATCCCACTTGGAGGGATTTATATTTTATATTTTTTAATAACAGATCTAGGGTATCATATTCTGCAATATACAGTAAATTCAACCAAGAAAATAGTACAGTGATTTCCATTTTATGTGAGTGTTATCCTGAGGGTTTTCTCATTATTTCTTTCATTCCCTACAAATCCTTCCAAGGACTGATATTTTCAGTGACTTTCTCATGAGCACTGCCTTACTTAGAGGTGTTCAGTTATCACTGTTGGAATACAAGTTACTCACTGACTAAGGACACTTACTTCCAAACTCCAGCACCGATCCCATGCTGAAGAAACTGGAACACGCTCTGAGGCCTGGCCAGGGATTGCTCTCTTGGCTGTGGAGAGTTGGAGATGTTCTCTCTTCCTTTGTAGACCAAACAATCACATGCTTAAGCACTCCAAAAGCCTAAAAGCAGAATAGATTTAATAATCTAGAGATGCAGATATGTTTCTGTTTAAGAGCTCTAGATACAGATTCAGGAGATTCTGTATGTCCATGATTATTTTACTGCCCCTTTGGAGTTGCATATCTGCAATTAAGCAGTCTCCTGGATAAAGGACATGCACAACTCCATGTATGAAAGCACAGTGGGCCTGATAATCAATTAGAGCAAGTCAGCTATGTTGGAGTAAATCAAGTATGATGATTTACAGACATTAAAAGCTGGGCTCATTTTTTAAAAGTTATTATGTTTCACTGAAAAATATGTATATTTCATTATTCCATGAGCTGTGGTTCAAATCAAAGATGAAATCTATTTTTAGATTACATAAATAATATTATAGCCTAAAAGCTGCCCCAAAGTTATCCTAAATGCTTTAGGTTGGATATAATCCTCAGAATCATCTTGTTCCCACTTCCCTGCCATGGACAGGGACACCTTCCACTAGACCAGGTTGCTCCAAGCCCCATCCAACCTGGCCTTGAAAACTTTCAGGGATGTGGCACCCACAACTTATTGGGACAACGTGTTCTAGTGCCTCACCACCCTCACAGTAAAGAATTTCTTCCTAACATCTAATCTAATTTAGAAGTTAAGATGTAAAAATGCATAAATAAAAATCAAGAAAACTGTTAGCCAGACCAAAAGTTTGTCTAAAGAATATACTGTTCAAAATAAAATTTTAAATTGCTCCTATACTATAATTAGGAAAATTATTTTGAAACATTCCCAGTAATTTTGCTTTGCCTCATTTCACTACAAAAGCATTCGGTATTTCTAACATAAATGTTGCACTGCATATTCTTGCAGAATTATATGTTTAAAATTGTAATTGCATTTTAAGTGTATAAAAATCCTGTCAATAGTTATTTGATAATTTATTGATTTTCTTCTACTTAAATATACAATTTTATTTTGTATTCCTAGTTACATAGGTACTGATAGTTATTTGCAAACATTACCTGTTTCTCATTTTATTTTTGTTGTCTGGAATCTTAGCAGTAGCTCAGACACTGTACTCAACAGAGACACTGAAAACTCAGGATGAAACTATACCCACACCTGAAATTTTATACCAACTTATCATTAAGAACCCCATAGTTTTCTACAGCTGCTGTAACAGGTGTTTTGCATTCTCCAGCTCTGGAAGCTACTGGTGGTGGAAAATACTGAGACTATATTTTTACTTGAGGACCAGTGACCACCCATCCTTCCTATTTATTTATTATTATTCCATACTGGTATGTTACTGATCTAGTTTTAGTGTTCAGCTCGAATATCTGAAAGGAGCAGCTTTGATGAGCTCCTGAATCAAAGTCCCTGCAGAGGAAGCCTTTTGTGTACATGCTTTACCTTTGCCACTAGCTGTGCTAAAATGTTATCTGCAAAGTACCTGAATTTGAGCAAGAACCTTCAGGCTCAGTTCAGGTCTGTTTAAATTGGAGGGTTCTGGTTAAATTACAAACGGATGAAAATTTACAGGCATTACAAACTTCTCTGACAGCAGGAGTATCACAAGGGACTGTACTGCTTCTCAGTTAACAGAATTCCCTACATCTATGTGGTATGATTCCATGCTGTATCTATTAAAGATTTCAGGAAGTAGCAAATTTTCTTAAGTTCTCATTTAAAATTATTTGTGTTATACAAATGAGGTTCCTTTATGAAGTTCAAAAATAGACACTTTTACGCACTTGTGGAAACCAAACATGAAGCTTTTAGAATGTTTCTAACCAGAATACTGTGGAATAGATTGCTCAGTATAAAAAGAGAGAAAATTTTGATTGACAAACTAAGTATAATTACATTAATGTAGCAAGTGGCTATGACTTAATAAGCCCTCTTGGTGGGCCCCGGGGCATGCAACTCCCTGCAAGAGAACTTTCAGAAGGTAATTATTTCACTCTCCCCATGGGTGTACACCAACGTACACGCAGTGCTGGGGTGCAGAAATTAAAAAGCCAAATTTTTAATGAATCGTGTTCACAGTGATCAAAAGTAAAAGACGTTCGACTTCAAAACAGGGATGTTTCAAGGGTGTAAGAGCCCGACGTCGCTCCTTTGACAGGAGTGCTGCCAGAGCCCCTCTGCCACGGGTAATTTGGCAGGACACGCCTGTGAAAACATAGCGTGAGTTGCAGAAGATAGAGAAATATTTTAGTGATATTTTTATTTTTATAAAGAAGTATATATTTATGACAAATGTAAATGTGTATTTATAGCATATGTTGCTCCTGTTATGTTTTGTCTCTGTTGAAATATATTTATCGCTGTATCGATATATACTCCCTGAAGTGTACGCTTGCAGCGCGCATTCAGCTCGTTCACAGATGGAGCTCCGTACCGCAAATAAAAGCCACCTGAGGAAAAACCTTGTGGCCTTTTTGTGCCGGGAAGCCCCAGCCCCCGAGCCTATCTGGCCCCGCCGCACGGAGCCTCAGGGGCGGCCCCGGGTCCCTCGCTGCGAGCCCCGCGGG
>VZRL01005376.1:3038609-3101683 GCA_013397895.1 Origma solitaria | reverse complement strand
GAGCCCCGCGGGGAGGGGACCGGAGCCGGGACCGGGACCGCCCCACCCGCGGCTCCCGGTGATGGCTGCCGGGGCTCCCCGCGGCTCCCCTGCCCTGCCCTGCCCCGCCCGGGGGCTGTGCGGGCTGCCCTGCCCGGGGGAGGAGGCGCGGGCGGATCGGGGGACTCGGCCTGCCGGGCTCCTGACGTAGAATCATGGAATATCACGAACTGGAAGGGATCCGCAAAGATCATCGAGTCCAGCTCCTGGCCCTGCACAGGACAGCCCCAACCATCCCAGCATGTGCCTGAGAGCGCTGTCCAAACGCTTCTCGAGCCCTGTCAGGCTGGTGCTGTAACCACAGCCCTGGGGAGCCTGTTCCACGGTCCAACCACCCTCTGGGTGAAGAGCCTTCTCCTGATACCCAGGCTACACCTCCCCTGGCGCAGCTCTTCAGGCCATTCCCTCGGCTCCTGTCCTGCTCACAGATCCCCTGTGGCCGCGCCCTGCCGAAGGCTCTCGGTGTTGCACGGCTGGCAGGCTGCGAAGAGGCTCCAGCCCCTGTTCCACGTGTGAGACAGGGGAAAGGGCTGCTCCGCAAACACGCCTCGGAAAGCACGAACACCTCCATCTTTTGTGCTTGCTAAAATAAGCTTGCATTACAGTGTGTATATATTTTCCTTTTCCAGCTACACAACCCTCATTAAAAACACAGTCTAAAATAGACGTGTAATCCAAAGATGAAAACATTTAAACCCAAATGTAGCTGTAAAGTGAAGTACTTGGGAGTAGAGTTATATTCGCTGCTTACAGCTCAGTTGTTATTTCCAGCGACCAACACAAGGTACGCAGCAGGTACCCCCAGGGTCGGGGCAGCTGTGCCACATTTTGGAGCAGAGCTGCTGCGACCTCCCACATCCGCAGGTGAGGGACCCAGGCAGCTGTGCGGCTCGGGGCACTGCTGCAGGGTTTGAAATGGCTCCACGGCAGCTCTGACAGAAGAGCAGTGCCTCGGGGCTCTACAGAGTTTGCAAGTGCTGCAGAACTGCACTATCCATACCTACAGTTGCAGTGATGTCTCGCCCACAGAGGAGGGCTGTAGTTATTTTTTTCTCATTCAACTCATTAGACTGGTGTGTCTATTTCCTGTTTATTAGGGAATGAGCAACACTTTTCCTCTGCTCCGATGCTCTCCAGCTGTAATAAATATTTCTACCTTGCAAAATTAATCTATAGTTTCAAGATAAATCAAATTGCATACTTGTGATCTCAAGTATTTAAATTTCATTAATACAAAGGATTTAGATAACATAGAGGCACCCCCAAAACAAACGAAAAACAAACAAACAAAAAAATCCCTCAGTATCAGGCAAATCACTATTTGACACTGAAAACTTACAAAGAGCATGAGTCAATGCAATATGTGGGCTGCTGGCAACTCATTCCAATTATTTCACTGGGGTGGGGGTAGATCATTGCAATGTACCTGCCATGGCCCTAACATGGGGAAATTAATCAGGTGGGCTTTCTAATTTAGAGCCCACAGTACAGAGATGTAATTTCTCTCACCCATTTTGTAAGTGTAAATTAATTTTCTGAGATTGCCATCAAAGCTTCCTAGAAAGCAGTGAGAGCTGTCTGATGAGGACAGCAAAACAACAGCACAAGCTGAAAGCAGCACAAGCTGCGTCATGAAACAGACTCTTTCCTCTGCCACTTTTCCTACTTTTTCAGCAAGTTGAATTAAAATACTGCAAACAGCTCTTGGGCACAGTTAGGTTAAATGTTTGAGAAACACTGACCCTTGCAAGTCATACAGCTACAGTGGAACTGGGATAGAGAAAGTACCTCCACCTGCCAAAATAACTGATGTGTCAGTACAGCCTTAACACAGCTGATAGAAACTGGAAACTTGGAAACCATAGAAACTTGGAAAGGTGAGACTCTGAATGTTTGACTATACAGGAATCTGCTTCTGCCTTGTAAAACAACTCAATAGAAAGCAATGAATTAAAACAAATTTAAATCTGGGGGTAGCCCAGGCAAGTACTCGGCATTTCTATGTTGCTGGAACTACATTATCAGCCAGTTTTCTTATTTCCCTGGTTCTGATTAACATTACACAATGTACCATAATAAACCTTAAAAAGCACCTAATTCATCTAAAAAAATACATGGATCAAGAGATTATTTTGTCCATTCTGGTTTGATATTCAGCTTCACAAAAATCTCAAGTCTTTAACATCCAGAGAAATTACTCTTTCAGTAGAAGAAAAATTAATTATGCATCAATGAACAATTGGGTTATCAAGGTTGTTCACTTAATGTTCCAGCTGTTCTATAACACCATCTTAATGCTTATTGGAGAATTCTTTTGAATTTAGTCTTACTCTGTGGTACTTACAAATAAATATATTGTGTTTCTTAAAGCTGCTCTGCCAGTTAATAGCAAATACAAGTACAAAACTAATTTCTTGCCTTTTACTACTGGACCTAGAAATGACGGAGGGTGGAGGCTTCATTCAAAGGAGATCCATTAAAGTAATAATAGTGAAGCCAGAGATTAAAGCTGATAGGCTTTGTGGGGAGATTTGTACAGCACTCAACTACATTAACGCTGGGCTTTGCTCCTTGTCCTTATAAACACTAAAACTTAGATATACTCAAAATTCACTGGAAACCAAGCAAATACAGTACTGGCCACTGCTTCTTTGCCCTTTTCCAGCTGTCCTGAAGGCAGATGGACATCACCTTATTCTGGAAGTGACAACAGACTGGAATGCTGCAGACCTAGTTGTCAACAGGGAGATTGTATTTTGTTGCAACATCAATTATCTGGATTTTGGTAACTCCTGAGTTTTATTGATTGCTGTCTCTCCAAAAGCACTTGTATTTTGAAATTAGTGCTTCCTAGGGCATAAACAGTCCAGGTTCCATCAACATTTACACTTTTAAGCTCTGTACTGCTTTATATTCAAGGCAGTTTGAAGGGCACATTCAGGAGCAGAGAATGGCTTGGGAGTTAAGGCCATGCTTGGGAGAGCACTGTGTGGGGCCGTCCTGCATGCACCAGCACACACCCACAAGAAAACCTGCTGGGTTTTGGTCCACAGAAGTATTAGGGCTTCCCTCTGCTTTCAAAATAGCAATTTCTTTTTTAGCTTGAGCCATAAGTTTCTTTGCTGTTTGTTGGTGTGGGGTTTTTTTGTCTTCCCCTCCTCTTCCCCAACAAAACATAAATAATACCATTTCAAAGTTGCCTCACAGTTGCCTTGCAGAGAGTAATTTTGTCATCATTTCTTTGCTGCAGGTGGGACAAGGAGTTCAGGGCTTAAGTTTTTTTCAGCCTCTATCCAAATGACTTACAGAAAAAGGCTGAAGGCCACTGCTTCTCCCCTCCCCACTTTTCAACAGCCTCTCTAGGGCTGGGGACAGCAGTTGTAGAGCAAAGGCAGCAGACTGACCAAGGACAATGGATTTTCCAGCACCACAGCCCAGCTGGTTTCACCTTCCGGAAAGCAAGGCAGACAGACCAGGAACTGGGAGGCTCCAGGTGGAAAGTTGCAACAAAAGACCTATTTTTTTGTTCCAATCCTAGACCTACAATAGACAGTAAAGTACTAGCTACCAGGCCTTGCTGCTGCATCCTCTTTACTCTGTTTCAACTCCAGATCAAAGCTGAATCCATCTCAGAATACAGAGTTAATCATAGCAGAGCCAAGCTGGGTCCAAGTGCTGTGAGGGAGAACACAAAGGACTACAGGTGTTGGGGTAAGAAGTAGAAAAGTAAAGGGGAGATACATTTACTTGCATATATTTTGTAAGTTTTCTCCTTTAGGAGGTGATGGCAAGTCAGATCCACTTGTAAAGAAGCCAGAAGAGCAGTGTTAAATGCTTAACAATTTACAGGGATGCCTTCCCTTTAGTCAGGGAAAGTCAGTTCCCTTTCTGTCAGGGAGTTTCCTTGCATCACAAAGGTGTTACCAATTGGTTCTTGACACTTCTAGGTCTCTTAATGAAGAGGATAATCTTGTTCCACTCCTGTGTCAACCAAATAAGAATAGAGCACCTTTTCCAGCACAAGTTGTGTGTTACTGCCCTGAATATTGCAAACTCGTGAGAAACTGACTTGTATGTAGTTTTGATAGAAAAACCTGCCACTCACTATTTTCTACGAGCCGAAATCTGCAGGGAGATAGCAAACTGCATTTACAATAACACTGATCCAACACAAAAGTGTGTCAAAATAACACTATCACTATGTCCAGATTCAGCCCCCTTCCCTAGAGCTGTCAGAGGCATTAAACCAATATTCTTTAGTAGGAAAAAAAAATACTCAAAGTTGAGCAAAGCAGGAATTGTATTCTTCTTTTCGAAGACTGAAACATTTTTGCCTTCTACAACTCTGATATAACAAGATTAGAAAGTGAGAACATTCAGACTGAGCTGGATTGAGAAGATCAATACAATTAAGCTTGGCACAGCTGGCCAGGGGCACTTCTTGCAGCAAGCATTCACACAGAGCAAACTGGGTTTCAGCCCCTGCCCTGGACATCAGGGAGTTTGTTCACACCTCGCTGTCACCCTGACCCTCCCTGCCACTACTGAGTGTCCTGCCCATAACCCAGCTCCGGTGCAGCTACTGCATTCGTCACTGGGACACCAACAAATGGCTTTCTGCTCTGGCAGTAAATTGTTAATTGGCCTCTTAGGTTAATGGTAATTAATTAGATTAAATTAGTTTAAGTAATACTAGTTCTGGGCAGGATTTACTCCCAAAAACAGCAGACTAAGCTCCCCAGATCTCTTGAGCATGGAAGGCTGTGACCATTACTGGAAGCAGATGAGCTCACTAGTGTGACTAGTCTTGGGGTAGATTTTTTTTTGTTGTTCTTTTTTTTTATTTTGTTTGTTGGGGTGGGTCAATTTTGCTGTATTCAGTACCATGTGTAACATCATTCTGAGGACATTTCTGACACAACTCCAAGTTAGAATAAGAGCAGTTTTGTAGGGAGATAGTAAGCATTAATAAATCAACATGTTTAGCTGGAGGAATACAGAGCTGCAGGTGTGAAATAGCAAGCTTTCGAGACAAGAATGCGTTGAGGACAACTTCTCTGACTTAGCTTTAGAGTAATATTATGACCAAATCGTGAGAGTGAGACAAAAAAAAATAGCTGCACCTAAAAGAGATCTCATAGCTCCACATAAAGAGAACTCAGGCCCTGTTACTGTGCTTTTGTTACTGAAGGAAGAAATAAACACAAATTTGCAGTAACACTTTCAGTTTGGTACCTGTCCCCCAAACACTACCTGCAGTTAGTTGCCATGGCACTATCAGGCAGCTGGATATTGGAAGGCACTACAGTAGCCACTTGGACAAAGGCATGTAACTTTTTTATAATGAAATATCCACTTTTTCCCCCTCAAAGTCTTCCTTATTTTTAATGGGATTATCGCCCTGTAGATAATGATGGCCGTTTGAAAACTGAATTTAGCCTCCAAGTCTTCTCTGCAGTGACTTTCACCCACACAATTGTGATAAAGTCAAATCAGGAAGAAGAAAGCAGCCGCAGCAAATTATTCCAGTAGTAACACCAACTAAATTGCTGTGCAGCTTTTATGGTTTGACTAATTGTCTCATTAAGGCACATTTCTGATCACTGAAATGGATCTCAAGTATTATTAATCACTGAAAAAACTGTACCACTAAGAGCCTCTGTGCCTCCTATCCTTGGCACTCTTTACAATGGAAAAGGCTCACAGGCTCCTGTTGATTGGAGCCCTGCTGCTGCACAGTTGGCAGTCAAACTGTACTAATGGCACAATAACCCAATATAACTAAAATAGTTATGCCTTTCACAGTAACAATCTCTTATAACATGATTAAGCTCTATCATGTGCGTTTCCTCATGTTTTGCAAATGGCTCCAAAAAAATCTGACAATTTTTCCAGTCATTTCTGCAAAAGGAGGGAGAAAACAGATATAAAAAAACATTAGCTATCAAGAAACAAATTAAAAACACTTGATAAATTTTTTAAAAAAGACGAAAACAACTGCAGCAAGCATGGGCGGCACAGCAGCATGGTTGTGTGGTGCCAAGTCCACTCCCCCTTGCAGAGCACACCTCCAAAGAGTTTGTCACAGTTATTTGCAGGCACTTCACTGACCCTGAGGTTAGGAGCTCTGAGCTACCTCCCTAACTGGTGGAGAGAGGCATCTCCACAAAGCAGTTCAGATCTCCACAGACTGCAGTGTCTCTGGGCTCCTAATTTAGGAGCTTCATTGGCGTTTGGCTTCAAACAATGTTAGGAAAGATGAAGCTTCCTCCTCATATAAGGAGCACACTCAGAAAGGAGCAAACTGGAATTATCCAAGACACCACTAACGTGCTCTCTTCATTGCCAGCAAACAGGAAGGCTTTGCTCTTGGCCATCACTCCCAGTGGCTGCACAAGCCATACACTGCAACAAGACAACGCTCCTTACAAGGGGAAGCATGGGGGTGTTTATCCCATGCATTATCATATTAAGGACAGCAGGCACTTAATTTTCAAGTAGGTAATTTTCAGAAGCCTAATGCAAAAGTGGCACAGCAATTGCTACAAGACATATGTACTTTCATGATTACCAGTTTGATCAAGAAAAAAAAAACAACAAAAACTTGCAAATGCCTGGGAGCTCTTCTGTGGAGATGCAAGTGGTGCATGAGAAGGAAATTACAATGGTAATCCTCAGTATAGGCTCATTCCAGTGAGAGACAAGATGCATCACTAATTTAAAATTAATTTAAAATTGATTTGAAATGTGGTCATTTGCTTGGTACAGCTCTCAGTTTTGATCAGTTTTGCAAAGCAGTTTTAAGAAAAGACAGGGTTGTTCTGCACCAACACACAGGTATTTTTCAGGCACATAAATATTTGTTCACATATAGGTGTATATGTACATGTACACCCAGGAACGCACCCACCAAGGTCATGTGAAGTAGAGCCAGAAACATCACAAACAAGTGGTCTTTGTCAAAGGCTTTGGAATTCATTCTGGGGAGAAGAATGTGGATACAGAGATCTCCTTCCCTTTGGGCTTTGTTACAGAGACAAGTACCACAAAGTTGAATTCTGCATAAGTCGATGGAGCTCATGAGCTGCGCAATATTGTGCACACTATGACAAATATGATTTTACTGATGAGTCTAACAAGGCATCTTAGGGCTGTGATAAAGGCCTAGTGAAATAAAAACTGAAGAAATAAAAGCAATCACACTTCATGTAGCATGTCCTTAATTTTTTAATGCACATAAATATCCGAAGAGTAAGGCTGAAAAGAAGGAAAAATACTGGATTTTTTTTCCTGGCAGTCCCTTCAGAAACTATTTACGAGCAGTCATAAACTGACATGCACACTCAGATATATTTTCCTGAAGCCTGTAGAGTTTTGTCTAAGCAAAATCTTCAGAATATGCGTGTGTAAATAAATTAAAGACTGTCTGGTTTATAATGAGAAGGGTGTATTGTGGCATAAATATTGCAGAGCACATTAAATAAACATGGTCACATATGACCAGGTATCTATTAAATGAACACATCGCAGGAGAAGTTAATTATCTAAGAGTGTAACTAGGAACCGTTTAGAATCACTGGAGATTAAGTTGCTTTATTTCTGTTTATCTTTCCTTTGAATAGGCAGTAGGTCGTTGCAATGAAGAGTCCCTAAGCAACACAAAGCTTTAGTTCTTCATCAACTCTAAGATTACAGTTTTGTCAACACTAGCTTGAAGTCAGGATAAGCCAAATTTTTACTCAATGTAATTTTGTGCAAAATGGACTGGTACAAAACAGTATTTTAAGCTGTAAGAATGCAAAATATTTACAGATAGCTTATGCTGTTCAGGGGAAAGAGGAAAACTTATATGGGTAAATATGTATTTGTCTCACATATTGCAGTTTAAAAAAAGTATATAAGGACTTCTTCAAAACTGATTTGTAGTGTCAGAGACTAGAATCCTGAGACTAACATATAACTTTACCATATTAATAAGATTTTTCTGGACTTGACAAGTTATTGTGTTTCAATCTACATGCAAAAACATTAATGTTGATGGAATTTAATTTTACTTGGGCCCTGAATCTCATGAAGAAAACTGTCCACTATTCATCCTATAACCAACATTGCAAACATGGATTAATTAAGGATATGTTTGGGCAAACTACTGTAGCACAAAGAACAACTGATGAAGGAGGATTTAATCACACAAAATTACTGAAAGCAAGATGAAGCCAGTCCCCTTAAATTACTTAAGCACTGCTTAAACCCTGTGATTAACATATAGTAATAAATATTTCATCTTTAACAAGCCTACTGGGAGCAGTTTGTTAAACGTTTATTTCTAGTCACGGGAAATTATGTATGGTCATTTTGTCATGTTCTATATTAGGTAATTTTATTTTATCCTCTCTATTTTACCCCCAGCAGTGGGTACACTCATTTGGGGAAATATAATCTTTCCTCTAATGTGTATGAAACATACTCTTCCTTCATATATCTTTTGGCTTTTACTAATTAACTTCACCCTTGCAAAGTCCTGGGCAGCACTCAGGGGCTGTTCACATTTACTTCCCAGCCTCCCCTGTGGAGCTGACTCACTCCAGATAGGAGAGCTTTAGTGCAAACCCCAGCAAGACTACCCAGGGCATCACCACAGAGTGAACCCCACAGCTTGGGCAAGGTCACTTTGGGACAGCAGAGAGAAGAACCAGACAGAGACACAGACAGAGAGTGCCAGGGCTATGTTTTCAGGCACCTTCTAGCATCGAAATGCACTTTTTCTGTCAGCCCAGGTAGCATCACAGGTGCATGGGGAGTTCTGTGAGAGCACTAAACATCCCTGCCCTTCTACCAAGTCTATGTGCAGACAGCTGTTACTCCACTGCAGGTGGAATTCCAAGTGCAATGCAGTCACTTAAACCAGTACTAAAACCCATTATAGGGATAACCTAATACCCACCCAAGGAAAATAATCAAGAGCCAAGCTGAGATCTCAAACAGATCTCCTCCTCTCATGGCAGGCTGAATGCACCCTCTCTTGAAGGGGAGGGGAATTTAAGGTTGGTGTGCATGACATGGACAGAAAGTGTCTATGTGCTCTTTTAGAAGAGCATCAGTGAACTTACAGGCTATTGAACAGGAAGTAAGGATTTCTGAAATTGTATTTCAGGGTTTCACACAGCATCTTTAGTGATGACTGCAACTATTTTCCCCTCTAAACAAATTAGATTTCCATTTGCCATTAATGACTGAATCACTTAAACATCACAAAGGAACTGCCTGGTGCACTTATTAATAATTGAAAACTTTGAGGAAATATGTGAAACATTTTCAATCAAAGCTAATAATTCTCTAAAATATTATTTTTGCTGAATAATTACTCCTTTTGTTCTTTTATTCCGTTTGGATAATAGGCTACATTTTAAATAACAGCGTTAAAAAAACTGAAGTAACAGTTAAAAGGTATCTAAAACCAGAAGTGGCCTCAATGTTAAAAAGCATGAATTAGAAAAGAAAAAATATCCATCGGTTTCCTTCTTGCAAGTATGTTGAATTTCTATTTTAGACTGCATGCTGTTCCCTGATATCTTACATCAATGATTAAGAAAATGTACCCACTTAATCTCTGTCCTTGTTCTGCATAAACACAAAAAAACCCCTTTCAATTATCTTTCTAATCAGTAGAGTCCAGGAAATCAAGAATCCTGTTGCTACACAATTGGACTTTGCAGAACTACTAAACAGCCAAAACGAACCAAAAAAATTACACGAAACTCTTTTATCAGAGCTTACAGAAGTCTTGAATGCCTTCTACCATTCAAAGTTTCATATTGTAATTATTCAACTTAGTAACCTTTACTACTCGAGACCAAAAGCAGAAGGATACAAAACTACCCACATCTGCAAATAATTTTTTGGTGTCTAAAATGGTGCATTTTCATCAGCACAAAAAGCCTATATGACAGGTACTGACCGAAGCTCCAAGACCTGCAATCTTGTCCACAGGTCATGGAAAGAGGGAGAAGTAGAGGTTTAGTGTCTATCCATCCCAGCAGGCTGGGGATAATGGCTGCTGCCTGGAAAAAGCCAGGTCATTCTACACCTCTCCCCAGGAAAGGAGAATTCATTTTTGAAGTGTCTGCTTTGCTGTGGTTTTTTTGCAAAAAGAACAACATGCATTTCTTTACCACATTCCACTCACAGGTCTCCTTACTTTTTCCCAACCAGCCTCACTGCACTCACGCTGCAAATGGCAGGATTTTACACCACACGCAGTTTTCACCCCTGGCTTGCCTCAGAAATCCGCAGCCACGCTGTGGACTTTACTCTAGGCCTTACAGTCCTCAGCAGCTCTGACAATAATTCAGTGTTCCCTTCATCCCAGGGGCAGGACAATACATCCTTACCCACTCCCAGTCTCTTACCTGACCGTAGAAAGTACAAGTATCTGGGAGCCTGAGGCCTCTTTTCCTTCCTGAGCCTTTCCAGCAGCATCCTCAGCCTTGTTCCTCACACCTTTACTCCTTCCTACTGTGGAAATGGCAGCGATGCCTCACAAGGCCCTCAGAAGGGCACAGCCCTCCCTTCTGGGGAAACAAGGTGAAGGACTTGGGCAGGACAGCAAACGAGAGAGCAATGGGCCAGCTGGGGCCAAAAGCTGGGCTTTAGCCCTCACAGCACTCAGGCCAGTCCCATCAGCCATAATTAACTGTCCCCACCTGTGCTCATTAACTGTGCCACCTGCTCGTTAGCCTGGCAGGGGCCCTGACGCCCCTCAGCCAACCCCACATCCACCTGAGGAGCTGCCGCAAAATCCAAAACATTCTGAATTCACTGAACCAATGTAAAAGACAACTGTGGATTTATTTTCTTCCATCTTTGACCAGACTTGTTAACTTTACAAAGGTATTCTATCTGCTTTTAGGGCAGTTCTGGCTTTTGTGTTGAGTGCACCTCTATTTCACATTTTAAACAATGCTCAAAGTCATCTATGCCAACAGCAATCAAAAGGATATGTAGATAGATATAGATAGATATATAGAGATATAGATATATAGATATAGATAGATATGCATGTGTGAAAGCATGAGTAGAGGTTCCCAAGCTTTCATTTTGTTATTATTAGCAGCAGTGGGTATTCCCAGCCCTGCATCAGAGGGAGAACATCTGCTGGTTGTGCACCCAGGTAAGAGCTACCCAGAGCTCTTGAACAGCAGCCAGAGACTATAGCAAGGGATACTTAAAATAAAACAAAAAAAAAAAGAAACAGACAACACCCGCCCAAGGCACACACTTTGATCTACTCAGTTCAAACAATGCACACACATTCCTGTTTTTGGACTAGATTCATACATTAATTTTTACCTCCTGGAACAAACAGAATGGTTTCTTTTCTGGAGAACAGGTTACTCCTCCGCTCTAGCACGGACTCCGACTGTACGATGGGCAGAGCAAAGGTTTCCACCAAGCACACCCCTGCTGGCAGTGCAGCTCATCAGGAATGAAGAATTCTGTGACAGAAGCTGATTGTCTTAGCAAGTCTTGCTGCTGTGGGCATGCACAGCATGGTGTGTCCCCAGGTATGATGAAGTCAACTCACTCTCACAATTGCTGCTTCTTCTGAGTTGCAAAGCTGTCCTTGGAATTTCAGTGCTGACTTTTTTCAGAAGAGGTCTATATAATACTTCAGTCCTTTTCAAACATTCTACAAAGATTAATCTTTTAATCATTTACCATGTCAAAGCTGAAGACACAACATGGTTAGAGAAATTACTTACATCTAGAAATTAGAGATGATAATTCCAGTCTAGTTCCAGTATTTTAAAAACTCTCCTTGAAATAAAAATACATTCACCTACTATTTCAAAAAATTAGAAAATAATTAAACAAAATGTTCTAATATAACCTCAATGTTATTGCAAATTTTAACTCAATGGTTTTGAATAATTATATTTTTCTGGTTCAAATGCCGTCTCTCTCACTGCTTCTATATTTAAATAAGCCACCATTGAGGAAACAAACAAAAAATGGAAAAATGAGCTGCCCTAGGACTCTTACAAATGGGACGTTAATGTCCCCACTCAAAGGAAAAACTGTCAAAAAGAACAGCCACAACAGAGAATTTTCTTCTTATGTACTTTTATTTTATTGGGTTTTTTTACATCTTTGATGGAATTTTTATGCAACTATTATGGCACAATCTATGATACACAATGAGAGTGGAAATCTGTCATTTGCCATTTATATTTCTATGTTAATTTTGTTTTCTATCTCTGCATATACTGTGGCATAAGTGCATTTATCTTACTTCATGCAGCACTGACTGCCTTATGCAAACTGAGAATACAATAAACAGAGCCAGCAGTATTTAGCTGCACTCAATTCTTGCTACAGAAACAAGCATTCATAAAAGCATTAAAATACTTTGGGTGATGGTTACTCTGTATCAGCTTAATGTTTTGAGCTATAGAAAGGGATGGGAGACAACATTTGTGGCTGTCAACTGCAGTACTTTCCAAGTTCATTAAGATTCAAAAGACTGAATTAGCTTAAATGCTTCAGTGAGAGAAAAAGCCCAGGGCAATGAGGCTGATTTAAAAGGATGCTACAGAGTTTCACAAACATTAGACTAAGTTCAGTTCTGGATGCCATGGTAAGTACCTTACCACATCAATTCTCTGCTCTGACAGAAGGATGTTTTTCCACCACCATGGTGTATCCAAGCCAAAGAACAGGGCAACGTAAGGCACACAGGCCTTTTTGGTAATCTGCCTGGGTACATAGTACCTGATCATAGCTAAAAGTTTTTAATACAGCTTTTTATTTTGATGAGACAAGAAGCTTTCCAGCATCACCCGACTCTTTGAATCAGACATAAACTGCCATGCTTTGTTATGTCACAGTCCATACAGCAGCACGGCAAAATGTACTCCCAGAGCAAAAACACATCCAAAGAGCATGCTCAGGACAGGGAAGTGGAGATGGAGCGAAGCCTCATCTCTGTGTGTTCCAGTCACTTGTTCTGCTGTCTCCAGGGGGCTGCTCAGCACATCCAGCCTAACGCTCCAGGTGCTGCTGGGGCACAGGGCCTTTGTGCAGCTGGTTACAGCTCCCTGCTCCAGCACAGGCGTGGCCATTCCTCTGCACCCCACCACTGCTCACCTCACCATTCTCTCTGCCAGCCGGCACAAAAAGGGCAAAAAGTCTCATACCACTGCAAAAGTTAGTACTGCAGAAACCTGCACAGGGCCCACTCAGAGCCCAGTGCTCCTGGGGCAGAGGGAACAGGACTTCTGACAATACTAGTTCTTATATCAAGAGGGGAGAGGAAAGCAGGGCTCACCTGCCTTCTAGCACTGTGGAGGAAGCACAAGCAATGGTTCTCAGACCACCCTGCCATGCAGTGCCTCCTGGGAAGAGAAACAGCCCCTGCTGCTCTCTCCCCTCCAGCACCTGCTATACATCAGCATCCTGACACAGAGCAGCTCCTGAGGTGGCTCATTTCTATGTCTGAAAAGTACATGGCAACTGATATCCTAATTGACAAATAAGGGACAAAAAAAAAAAAAAATCAATTACTACTTGTGCAAAACCACAGCATGTGCCTTTGGTAAATCAGCAGCTGTTGCTTGCCCACCTTCCTCTAAAAATGTGTGAGTAAATCAGGAATAGCTGTTTCAGAGTTGAATTAGTATCGGCAAGGAGATGTGAGGTAGGGAACAGCACTGGACAAAGCAGAGAACCCACTGCTTGTTGCAAAAAAAGAGATTTCTCATCCAAACATAATCATTTAATGGTCAAAGAAAAGCAGATCCTAGTAGTATGGTGAGGGAAAAGGTGTTCATCCAAAACAAGAATGTTTACTGGACCCCACAGTTTCCTAATATCATACCACATCAAAGCAGGCAGCGCAGGAAGTGGGAGCACCTCTTATTTTTGAAGTCGTTTGATGCGGAATTGTCCTGGTGATCACCCACTGCTCTGTCAGCTGTGGTCTCATGTATACTTCCTCCCTCCTTGACTATCCCCAAACAACCTTTTCTTGGTCCCTTTTACTTTTGCCCATCTTGACCTCATATCTAAGTGGTCCACACCACTTACTGTAATCCCCCAGCTGAACAACTCTGTAATGTGACTCCCTACTTCCACCCTCCTCCATGCATCACCAGATTACCTCACCATCTCCTTCCAACAAACACAGCTGGTGCATTTCTCTACCAAAGTCATCTACCAACTCTGCTTTTCAATTTCATTACTCTTCTCTGATACACAGACAAAAACAAGTCATTTATTTTCTTTGTAGAAATGCCTCTTGTGTGCGTAACTATCATGTTGTCCATGCCTGCTCTACTTACAGTAATCAGACAGTGCCTACAAACAGAGATACAAGCCTCACTGAGCCAGACATTGCATTCTGGAATAGGAGAAGCTTCTTGTGTCAAAGAGGTCGCAATTTAAATAGACAAGTGACAAAAGATGGTGGAAAGTAAGTTGGAGTTGTTTTTTCCTTATAAACTGGGGAGCAAGGTACAGAGTAATGAAGTCAGCCGCTGGATCCTTTTATTTGGTAAAGCAAAAATACATAATTTGCAGTATTCTCCCCACTTTCCTTTTCGATGCAGTGTTTTGAGAGATGCCCTGCAGTTAGAATGTCTTCCCCTCAAAGGCCTCCAGGTTGAAAGCTGTATCCAAGAACCTTCTGAGTGACACCAGATGCATGTTCTTGTTGCCTGTGGCAGCTGCAGCAGCAGGCTCTCGGCCAACATACCTTCATGACAAAAAGAATTGGGCAGACAAATGAGGTGAGAAGAGAGACTACTTTGACAATAACAAGCATGAGAGCATGCTGTTTAATGCATTCAAGTGACCTTGGCAGATTTGGATACTTAGTCACCAATCTTTCTTAAATAAAAATCAATCTAAGTTGTACCAAGTTATACCTTCTGGTCAGCTTCCCCCTTTTCCACCCCACCCATCATTGTTAAACTGCAGTTTCTCCCTCATCCCTCCCAGGGCACCCAGCTACACTGTCTCATAATTAGATAACTCGCTTTTGGCAATGAAGACTCATTCCTTTCACAGCTCCATGGGCAGATCTGAGAGTCAATCATCTAAAATAAATGCAAAGGTGCCTGGACTGAGCTCTTAAAACAGCTGTTTCCTCCAGAAACCGACCATCTGGAATTAAATTCTTACAATGACAGAATCTTAGACAAAAGAGAGCTAAGTACTGTGCTAAGTGGTAATACATACAGATCTAGTTGCTACTGATTTTTCTTTAGATCTACAAGAAGGAACAATATATGCATGCTGTATTTGAGAAATAGTAGTCTAGACTTTTCCGTCCTTCACCCAAGAACCCAGACAGAGAGGTTTTAATTTGTGAAGAACCTGACTTACCCCTGAATACCTGAAAACAACCCCAACCAAATTTAAAAGCAAACAAATCAGCCCAGGAGACAGAGCAATTGTTTAAAGTCTCATACCAGATAGGTCGAGTGTGGTTCACAATAGTGCGGAAACGAGGTTTGACATAATCATAATAGCCACTGTTTTTGTGCTCTTCCTGACACCAAACTAGATCAGCAGTTGGATACTTCTCAAGTTCTTCTTTCAGCAAGTCAAAGGGGAATGGTGAGATCTGGAATAAGAGGGGAATTATTGGCAAGGCTTTCTCTTACGTGGTAGTAGCCCATGGTGAGTCATTACTTTTTCATGGAGAGTGACTCATGTTTCTCTAATTGATTTAATGCTCAGAAATGAAAACACAAGTATTTTATAGCTGTTTAGTAAGAACAGAAGTAGGTCATAGTCCAGACCACCAGCACTCCTACAGCTTTTTTAGTGAAGTAGCTGTAGCAGGTCCTTAATCAGTGAATGACAATATAGCTTCAAAGCGTATTATTCGTAACATTTAAACCTAGCAGACTGCATATACAAATTTAAGGTGCCATCATATAGTCATCTTCACTTTGTTATGTTGTTCTGGAAAAGTCATCAAGCTTTCTGGATCTCATTGTCCAGCATACGAATGATGTGTTCCTTCTCCACAAGGCTACAAAGGATTAGAATTTGTCTTGTAAGATGCTAAGAGCTAGAAAAATGCTATCACCATCCATTCTAGGAGGAGTATCGATTTAAAAGCATAGGGACCCCTTGCTGGAAGTGTCCCCAGCGACCCTGTCTTCTGAGGATCAAGGAGCTCACCTGTTCAAGTCTGGTTATAGCTACTTGTTTCTCCAGGTCCTGGTTCTTTCTCTCTTTCACAAGATCATAATACACTTTTCCTGTGCAGAAAATCACTCGCTTGACCTCATGTGGTGCCTGAGCTGCCGGCCCATTCTCAGGAATCACACGCTGGAAAGTGGTACCTAGTTGGAGCACAAATTGGAAAAAATGCTCTCAGTGGACCTGACATTTCAATAAAGCAGCCCAAGAAACAGTCCTTTACTGAGCAAGCAGTAGCTTGCAGTGATCAAAGGGCTCTCCTCCCTCTCTGAAAAAGTCCTACTTTTCAGACTGGTAACTTGGCTAAAGTGACTTTCAGCAGTTCAGTTTCAAGAAGTTAGAAGATTGTCAATAATCCAGTCTTTCATCAGATGGAATAGACAGAACTATATGAACAGTGGACTATTTTTTAGCTTTGTGTCATGTATTACATCTTTACTTTTAAATTGGACAGCTCAACTTTGCTTCCAGTTAGGGTTGTTTTTCTCAGAGAATCACCTGAAATACTGTTTCTTCTTTCCAAGATGATCTCAAACATGCAACATTAATACACCTTTACAAAGTTTTAGAATATTCTTTTATAAAAACAAACACATGGCCATAATGCAACTAAATCTGGCAACTGCAGAAATATTTACCCAAGCACACACATTACTGCTGTATATTTGATTTAAACCTCTGTTTGAGAGCTAAAACAGCAATAGCCAAAGCACGAGTTAGCATAGAGCTGAATCATATGTATAAGTGATAATGTGTAAGTACCATTTCAGATGCACATCCTCACTGCTAGATATCTTTTCCCCTGTGCTATCACCTCCCAGGAGTACAATTTGCTTGGGATACATGAAACTGGAAGAGGCACTTGATAGTCTAAAAGATCCTTTTCTCTGCTCCCATATATGACAGAGTAGAACTATTTTCACATTAAACACCTGCAGGGTAGCAGACAGCAGCACAACCTCCTATTCTGAATCAGCACACCCACTTACCAGGAGAATAAAACCCTGTTTGAACCATTTATCTTGGGGAAGAAAAGCAACAGCACAAACATATCAAAAAGGAACTGAGTTATGTCAGAATTATCCTGTCCCACTGAACAGCAGAATTAATCATTAAAAAAGACTGAATCTGTGCTTCATTGGGTCAGCTGGAGTCAGTCTTCCTCTCTCTCAGCTTTCTATTAGAAGCAGAGAAAAAAGGGTTAGCTAAGAGTCAGACACACTTTACTACCTGCTGTCCTCTTCAGCAGAAACATGAAAGTATGTAAAAATTCAATGTTAATTAGGAGTTTGGTCACTATTGAGATTAGCCTGAAGTAGAGGGGACTTCCAACACAAAGTGACAAATCACAAACCCTCCAGAATTTCTAATCTGACCCATCCTACAAAGCTTTTAAATACTAATAGAGACAGCAAATGCCTTTTCTTGAGGAGCAAATTTTACACATTTACAAAAAGAAGATAATGCAATATTTAAGCACACTTATACAGTGTAAGTTGCTTTTAAAAAACTGAGCAGTTGCTCTCTTCTGATAGCAGCCAAGACACCCACTGGAAGTGGAGACAGACCAGCACACCTATGCACACATTCTCACTCTGAACGAACACTTTAATCCCTCACTCATTACATGTCACTGCATTTCCTGATGCCACTCCAACATGGTCTAACCTGTGCAAGGCAGGACAAAACCACTGCAGTGTTTGGTATTCCTCCTGCAGTCACTGTATATCTCTTGGTGCTGATGGCATTTCAACAACCACTCTGAACTCACTGATCTCAGTTTAGGTTACTGGAGTGACACAGCAGCCCCAAAACCGAGCATTGTAACAAGAACTGGGCACCTTTTTCTTCCAACTGGGCCCAGTGTGATTACAACCTATCCCTCAGTCTTGGGATCAGGGGGCATGGGCAGTACAAAGAACAACTAAATTTTCGTATGAAGAGAAAAAGAGCAGAGGGAACATCCCTGCAGAGATGGGAATGCACTTTCCACTGCTTTAAGATTAACGGCTGGTTACAAAATAAGTCTGTTAAAATTAAAAATCTATACTTGAAAGCAAATTTTTCAGAAAAGTCCATGCTAGATCTCACTATGACAGCTTCACAGAAATTATGCCAAAAGAAAAGAAATTCTGGAGAGCAGATTCTCTTCTTCGCAGTCTGACATTCAACTTGGTATAGCTACTTATTTTTCCACAATACTTTAAGCTGACCTACCAGACACCATTTCATCAAAACTGGATTTAGCTTCTGGATGCCTCAGCAGTGACTTGGGTGTCAAAACAATCAGCTGTAAGACAGAAATTTTTCCAAGACTCAGGAGCTGCTTTATCTACATTATTACATGCAACATTTGTAACACTACACACACAAAAACCACAAACTGAATACGATACAGAATAAATTAATATGAATAGCAAACACAGTAATTATTTTTTCCTGTTTTGAATGCCATGAAAGTTTCAAAATTATTCAAAAGATTTGGGTAGTCTATTCCTTTTAAAGGTTCTCAAAACTCACTGCTTATGCTTCTTTTTAACAAAATCAAACCACAGACTATGAACCAGTAAAACATTCAACAGTTTTATCTTGGGTCTTTGCACTTCCAGCAATCAGACATGCAGACAACAGTTCTGCAACCTGTTAGGTACATCACTAGTATCTTGACAAACTCATTTGAAGATCTGCACAGCCAGATGGAAGCAAAGCTGAAAATTAAGTTTTAGAGCCATAGTAAGTCAGAGCTGATCTTCTTTCCATCAAATTGGCAACTTCAACCTGTGTTCAGTTAAGGTTTTTCACCAGCAGCCCTTATTCTTTTCAGCAGTGTGTCATATGCAAACAAACGAGCCCTCCTCATTTGAGGGCTAATTTACCCAAAATAATCAAGTCCATTGAAGTAACCTTACCGGCTTTCTGAATGGCAGCAAGATCTGCCTTCGGAGGACATGAAAGTAATTGGCTGGAGTTGAACAATTCACCACAATCCAGTTGCATTCATACAGCTGGGAAACTTCAAACTGCTCAGTGAACTCCTGAGAGAAACATTGAATGCATTAGAAAAATGTCTAAGAGATCAGAAAAAAGGCTTGAAAGACATCCTTCTATTTCTGACTCTCAGCAACTCCCTTTCTCAAAAAATTTAATTAGCAGCTCTCAGCTGAGATTGTTTTATTAGCTAGGGAAGCATCCCTACAAGTCACTCCCTTCTGTTTCTACTTCTTCCTAAAAATTTATGCAAATAAACACCAAAGGTTCCATTCAGATAAGATGGGAAGTCCAGGAAGAAAAAATGAGGATGACTAGGACTTCAGCAGATGGAAGACGAAATAGAACCTCTTCGAAAACATGTTAAACTGTAATTCGATTTTTGAGTGTACAGTTAGTGTACTCTCTCCCCCATTTTTTGGTAGGTATTCCATCCTCTTATTTTATTACATAAAACGAGTATGTTTTCTGTTTATGTATCTTATGAACATAGGGAGTTTTTATCCATAGTGACATAGGTATATATTAGGTAAGCATCTGTATGGGCACATTATAATGTAATAATCTGTAATAATCTCATTACAGACTGGTACAGCATTTAACACAACTTCCTGGTCTGTCGCTTGAGCTCTTACCTTCTGTGAAAAACTTATAACTTCCTTATTATGTGCCAATGACAGTGCTTAACTATAGTCAATCAAACAGGTCCTTATTGTGCCAGTACAGTGACAAAAATCACTTTTAGATAAGGAGGAACATTGCTCTGGAATGATCCTTGTCCCAGTGGTAACAAAGTCAGGGCCAAAACTGAAATATCCATTTTCTTTTGCTTAATTGGTGGGCTTTTCAATTAATGCATGGCAGTGTTTTTAGGAAATCTGCAGTGGCAAAGTGGATGCCTAGTGTCTTGTAGGGCTATGTACTTTTTCTGTAGAAATGAATGACCAATCTGTGAAAGTCTTACCCAAATCAAAATTACAAGTTGCTTATTTTCATGCTCCCAGCAGCACCATTTAGCTCCAGTGCAAAGAGCCAGGGTACTCTCACTTGACCTCCTTTAGGAATTGGCTAGAGACACCTATTTGCAGTACACACAGTAATACAAACAAGCAGGACCACTGGCCCTGAGGAAAAGCCATAAAAAGATTATGCTACCAGAGATTAATTGTATGTGACTTCAGCTTTGCAATGAGCACCAATGCCTCATACTTCCATTACTTTTACTGGAATCAAGTTAATGTTACACCAAGACTAGAATCTAAATCTTAACCTGCTATACCTACCTAAAAGGATATTTCTAACAAAAAATCTCTGTGATGTGAAGAGAAAAAAGGACAAAACTACTTTGACAAAACTACTTACTGGATAGGCATCAGAATCATCGTTGCTCATCTGCAGAAACCTCTCAGGCCTGGCTGATGAATGCTCTGGACCCTGGTAAAGGCATCATTTAAAACAATGTTAAAAAGCCAAATGAGCAGTTATACATCAGTCTAGATCACTGACTGCATGAGTACCTCCTGTCCCCCTGGCAGCTCTGCACCAGCTGCACACCTGCCCCCCAGCCAAAGGCATCAACAGCAGCAGCGAGAGAGAGCACACACCACAGGACAGGAATCCCGTCTTCTGTTTTCATAGGAGATTAGGTTCCACATGTATTTCCAGTGTTTCTACCAGCTGCAAGTGATTTCTACCCTCACTCAGTCTAGCTACACAATGACCAGCGGAAAGGCAGCAGGCCCATGTGGGCACAAGAATGACCTTGCTAATGCAGACCAAAAAGGAGCACAAGGAATGTCAGGAAGAGAAACATTGAGTGCCTCAGAGTACTGCAGTGACTCTCATTTCATGCATGCCAAACACGAGCAAACACAAAGTTAACTGCTGACTACTTTTGCTATATTGGCAACAAAAGCAGACATAGGATCTCTCCTGCCATTGTTCACTGGTCAGTACAAAACCAAATACCTAGATGAACACTTCAGCTAAAATGGATCGGATTACACATACACATTATCTGCCAAACTAACCTATGATTAATTTCTGCCTCCTCAGGAGGTACTTTATGTTCTGTCATTACTGAATGCTCCCATCCACTGTCTCACTAGCAGTACCCAAGGGAATTTCTTGAAGTGCACAAACATTGTTAGATCCATTTTACATTAGCAAAACATGCATGCTGGCCACAGAAAATATCAGAAATAAGGAATGTAGCAGAACCTGTTACTTTTCTTTTCATGTCCTTGTTTATAAAGGATCAGAGCAAGCTGTGAGGAGTGTGAGAATGCAGTGTGCTTTTTTACATATTGCTATTGCTGACAGCCTTGGCTTGTTTAAGTGACAGTTACTCTTAAGCAGAACTTTTATTTTAGAGATAGCTGTGAAGTATTTTAATTCAAAGATATAAACTCTTACACCTGTCAACTCTCTCCATGGCTCCTAAGCTAACAAAGTTCACAAAGAGATTTTTTCTTTATATGGCCGTCTCTCATCGTAAGTTCCTCTGTTGAAATCTTAATATATGATCTCCAAAATCAGTCATTATTCTGACAACTAGTAATCCACCTTGACTGAACACATCATCCTGCCTAATTCCAGGTGCAGGATTCCAGATGCATGGGAGGGCCACAAAGATGATCAGAGGACTGGAGCACCTCTCCTATGAAGACAGGCTGAGAGAGTTGGGATGGTTCAGCCTGGGGAAGAGATGGCTCCAGCGAGACCTTTTACAGCACCTTCCAGTACCTAGAGGGGACCTACAAGAAAGCTGGAGAGGGACTTTTAAAAGAGCAAGTAGTGATAGGGCAAGAGGGAATGGTTTTAGGCTGCAAGAGAGCAGGTTTAGGTTTCATATGAGGAAGAAAATCTTTCCTGTGAGGTTGGTGAGGCACTGAAACAGGCTGCCTAGAGTAGTTGTAGATGCCCCATCCCTGGAAGCGTTCAAGGCCAGCCTGGACAGGGCTTTGAGCAGCCTGATCTAGTGGAAGGCTCCCTGCCATAGTGAGGGGGTTTGAACTAGATGGTCTTTATAGTCCCTTCCCACCAAACCATCCCATGACTCTGTGATTCAGTCTACTTCATAGACTTGGGGAATTCAAAGGAAAAAAACCATTCTGTTGTAACAGAAACAGCCAAGAACTGTGCCTTGTATCACTACTCCTTTGAAGTCTGTCTCCACTTTTGAGGTGCCAAATAATCTGGTCACAGACAGGTAAGGGCTTGAGAGTGAGGAGCAAAGCTGCACAAAACTATGGTGCACAGTAACAGCCCAGTATATTGTAGCACCTCTGCTGTTCACATCTGTTTGCTGTGAATTAAATCCTGCACCAAGCACATACCTGCACCATACACAGCACAAGCACAGTGCTCCACAAGCACACTGCAGTCACTACACTGGGAACAGAGATGTTACCAGCAAACAATTACAGGAGAGACAGGGAAGGCCTCCCCACCACTCACACACTGCCCCAGCAACAAGCTCAGTCCAGAGCCTCAATGTTCACATCCATCTTCGGTTTCTGTGCTGACACCACCAATCAGACTGCCAGCAACTGCTGTGTGGGATGGGGTAGGGTTTATTTCTGCTGTGACCACCTATCCAGTGAGACCTATACTGAATCCATTAGCTACTTTCAGATGAGTCCCCAAGGAGACATTAGGCTGCAGAGTCTTTCAATCACAGCCAACTTGCCTGTGAATGCATGACCTAGAGGTGAAGGGATCCATATCCCATTACGAATCCTTCCCCAAATCATCTTGCCCCCCACACTGTAGTTATAGAAAGACTAGCACTCCTGCAATGAAAAGGTCCTCTGGGAAGACAAAAGATTTCAACAACCTGGTGGGATTCTTAAATATTCCAAAAACATCTGACACTAGTAGCAAAATAAGCATGTTTCAGAAGACCTGTGCAAATCTTCGCTGCCAAGTGGCTATGGGAAAAGAAAGATTAAATGCATTCTAAGTAGCAGAGAACCAGCCCCTTCAGCTGAGTGCTTCCCTGCAGAGGACCACACCTCCTGCTGAGGGCTCATTCAGGCTGGCCCCTCAGGATTCAGTTAAAAAAATTAATTTATCAAAACCCTTGTGAACAGCATCAGACCCTTTATTCTTTAAGCACAATGGATATGGAAAGCCATTCATAAGATATGAATGCACCCCAGTGTATCAGGACAGGATCATATTTGAACAGTAATACACTAAATTGTTTGTGAGAATAGAAATGACACAGTTTGTGGTGAAAGGTCTGAAGCATTTACACAGATGGAGATTGCCACTGTGGCACGTACTATGCTTTTTTAATAGAAAACCAGAAACACACATGCAACAATTCATGAAGGTTAATGTATTTGAAAAGGAGATAATTAACCCTGCCTGACACGATGTTCATGTAATCTTTAAAATAATGTAAAAGATTTGAAGAACAATTCTACTGCTGATATGAACTTCATATAACATTACACATAGGGTGTGCCCACGCCCCTTCCCTCTAAGACATTGTCTAGTTCCTCCTACTAGTCACCAAAGAAAAGAGAGCCAACAGCTAGGAGAAGCATTTTCCTTTCCAGAAAGAAGGAGATTTCTTATTATATCAAAATTAAACAAGGTCAATGATTTTTGAAGGTGTTTTAAAGGTGTATCACACCACTTAATGGCAAGAGAATTTAGTGCAGAGTTTACACAGACATACTTCATGCAAAATAGAACCAAGCAAGCACTCCTAGACATGATTTCTTTCTTATTGTACAGTAAGATCCAGCTTTCTAGGGAAATAAAGCAGTGTCTTAGGGAAGATTCCAAAAAAGAGAGGGAAAAAAAAAAGGAAAAAAATGAGGGGAAGTGATACAATACATGCCACTAAGAAGGACACAAAGCTAAGAGTTCAGAAATACTTCTCAGGGTTTTTTGGTTTTCACCAGTCAGTCTTTCTACATTCTTCTCTGTAATACCGAGGCCATCCCACATGCTTAACAGTGCCTTCCTCCCCTGAGTTCCTATCATCACTGGATCCCCAAGACACCTTTGGCTCTTACAGCTGCAGAGAAGGCAGTGTAGCCAGCATTTCCCTCCCGCAAGCGCCAGCCAGCAGCCCTCACCATTCCTTCCATCCCATGTGGCAGGAGCAGGACGATCCCGTTGTGTCGAACCCACTTGGCCTGGCCGGAGCTGATGAACTGGTCTATTATACACTGAGCCGTGTTGTGAAAGTCCCCAAACTGGGCTTCCCAGCACACCAGGGCATTGGGACTCGCCATAGCGAAGCCAAGTTCAAAACCTGACAAGCAAACAAGTAGGAGAATTAGAAAATAATCCATTTTGCTGAAAATTCTGTTCATCCCTTGTTAAAAATAAAAAATAAAACAAACCCAAAGTTAGAGCATGAACTGGATTTTTGTAGTCCTGTTACAAATCATGCAGTTTTCAATAGTACCATTTCCAAGCCTGACTTCAATCCTTCAAACTTCTCCTCAAACATTTCAATATCATAGGAGTTTTTAAACAAACTACACCCCCTCCCTCAGTTCCAACTTTAGTGTAATGTTTTCCAAAGAACTCACTACTATCTCCTCCTGTAAAAATCCACTTACAGCCCAAAACCAGTTAATGAAGTTATTTACTAATTTTAGTACCACCACAGCCCTACACAACATTGTCCTTCTTTCCCCCCTCTCATATGCAGATCCTGAAGAAAATTACTGGTGACATCAATTTTCAGTCCACAGACAAGATCATAGTCTTCATATCTTCCAAAAAGCTTGAACATAATAGCTGCACGGCAAACAGATCTGGGACTCGGATAAATAATGCTTTCTTAGGCAAGGTTAAGGACCGTTTACATTTCTTCTTCAGTGTCAGACTATAAGTATTTGATCTCTGCTCATATTTTCCTTTGATGCTTTGATACAGCAGAGCCCACAGTGCTAAATAAATACCTGTACTCAGATTCTCCACCTATAGTTTGGAGTGATTATATAAAAAAAGGTTAAAGCTCTCAGTAACAAGCAGAGCTATATAGCATTGCTCTGGGTGTAGAGGTTCTGACTGAGGCAAAACTGACTCAATACACACAGAGAATAAATAGTTAATTGATAGATATGTTTCATGTTGAAGCTCTACACAGAATATAATGATCTGGTTTCAAACACACAACTTCAACATGGGAATACTCTCACTGAAGCTTACCCCAGCAGTTCAACTAACTTTTGTGTCTTCATAGTCTACTCCTTGGTAATTCCAACCCAGTTTTTCACTTTACCATCCCTATAGCAAGTAATCTTTGAGTCACTTGGCTTTTGGACTACAGATCTCTGAACGGTCCATCCATGACTCCAGCAGATGCTCATGATCCCACCAAAAGACAACTAATACATTAGAGTCCAAAAGAAGACTGGTAACTCAGACAGATGGCCATTCGTCTGTGAGTCCCCATGACAGGTCATTTCCAAAGAGAATGACTTTTACAGAGCGTGTCTTTCACCGGACTGCCTGAACAGCCTTTCCTTCAGACTTTCCTCCATCTCTGGCCTCCTCATTTGTGTAATTCTATTGTTCTTAACACAATGAAAACAGTGGAAAAATTTACACAACTCCTTCAATCATATTCCCAAAGGTATCTGAAAAACAGATTTCCCTAGATAGGTTTGAATCCCATTCTAATTTTACACAAGCATGAAGACACCATTTCTACTGATTGGGTGACATGGTTGAGGAAATATGCAATATGTTCAAGACTTATTTGTGCACATGCTGCACTCTATAAGGGTGGGGTAATCTAGCTTTTAGAGAAGCACAAACTGAGGTCTTGACCACTCAGAGTTATCAATAATCAAACAGTGCTTTTCAAAGAGGACGGACCTCAGTGCCTACTTAAAATCGGGTCACAGCACACACATAATTCTACTTCATATACCAAAGATCACCCCTAAAATTCCCATGGAAAAAGGAGTATAATTTCTCATTTCCTATCTTGTTGACAACTTTGGCTAATCTCCACAAGGTAACTATGTTCTAGGTGAAGCTGCAACAAAAAATGTGATCTTAACATAGATACCATTTTTAAGCTTTCTGACACCCATAAAAATATCTGGGAAAATATATCCAAGTGTAATCTATACATTCTGATTAGTATTTTGAGATTAATGTTGCCAAGACTACTATTTCATGGCACATGTGCCTGTGGTATACACATCTTTGGTATACCAGAACTCAATTTTTCACCAGGGAAATGGCAACGAGAGTTACTAACATTAAAACTATTCCAATAGTGATTGTTGCAGTGGAATAGTTTTAATTCTTGACAGACTAAGGAGTCCATCAAGAATTACTACTACTACTACTACTACTACCTTCATGTGGAAAAAATAGCTTAAAGAACAAGATCTGAACTGCTAAATTTAAAAAAAAAAATGCTGGTGGAAAGAGATCTAGACAGAGGAGAGGTAAAAAGCCCAGGAGCAGGCGAGGTGTTCTCCTAAAAGGGAATTGTTGGAACATCAGAGTCAAGGTGAGGGAAGACAACCTAAGCTAGAAAGTCTCCACCATTCTAGAGATGGGACATCAACTGCAGGGGAGCACATTCCTCCACAGGTCCATCATGAGGGATCAACCTCAGGCCAGATTAAAGAATTTTTTAAAAAAACAAAGGAAAACTACAGCAGAGACTTTGCAAACTTTATTGCTTGTATCTGCAGAAAGAAAACCAGAATGTTTCTTTAGAATGCTATGCAAATTTTGTGGGTTTAAAGGATTCACTCTTACACAGCTAGAAACAGAGAACAGGTTGAAGCTGTGAGGAAAAGCAAGGCAGCCAGACAGCAAGACAACTTTCAAAGAACGTCAGGTAAGGAATCCGCACACCCAAAGGGCGTTGGAGAGCAACCAGCCAACTCCAAACAGCAGGCAGCTGCTCAGGGCTCAGAGCACACCAGGGCACAGGGAACCAGGAACCAGCACAGCAGTTTTACAAACTTCTAAACTGAAGAGACAGAGGGAAGAAAAACACACAGCACTCGATTAAGGCTGCGAAACGAATGTTTTAATTGGTGGAGTTCATTAAGGTCCCTAGATGACAGGCCTAGCAGAAATGCTTGTTTCTATTAGTCCAGTACCTGCTGTGCTCCCTCACTGTTCTTTCATCACTCTGGCACAGAAAGAAGTGTTGTCAAGCAAAGTGGCAGCTTACACAGCATACTATGCTGTGTTTTCCCCCACAGCATTTTCATGATTGTCATAAGAACTGCAGTTTTTCAATTAGCGTAAGTAAAGCTACTGCCATAACTTAATTTAGTATGATTTTGAAATGACTTAGGGTACAAATGTTAACTAATGGCTAAAAGGGCTTATCAGTGCAAGGATTTCATGTCAGAACGAGGACAGTTACAAAGATTTTTGCTATGTTTAACAGAAATTCTAAGCACAGGGACTACAGAGGGATATGCATCCTTTCACAAACCCAAACACAGCTCAGGACAAAGTGTAGTTAATACCCATCTGGTGGCTGACTATTATACAGGGAGACTGATGCCTTCTCAGAACTGCATGCAGATGCCATTGATTACTACCGTCTGTCCTAGTTCCTAACACAATTTCTGAGAGGTATTTGCTACCCCCAACCTTAAGCATACATTGTTCTGACTGAGCAGTAATACTACATATTTCACCCTGGGTGTGTATCACAAAAAATTATTTTGCATCAACACCTGTCCTCTTCCTTTCACCTTTTGCTTTAAACTTGACTTTCCCCCTTGAAAAAGCTATACTCCAAGTCTGACGGTTCAGGAATTTCCTGAACTACGCACTAGTTCCAAGTCTGTCTTGTGTGACGTTCCTTGGGAGCTCCCAGTATGGGATGCTACAGCCCAAGATGTCTCAAAGGCAGTACTGAATCTGACAAAGAACCTCACCGCCTGGATAGAGACTCAACACAACACAAGTCATTCTGAGGGCTGTAAAGAAAAACAGGAAATCCTCTCAAGTATTTAGAAAATGCTGAAGAGGTAGAATGGAGCATCTGTAAGTTACTTTTCTTTTTCTCATCTATTCTAACCAGCAAATACACTCAGACAAACATCATTTGTTTAAACGACATCTCATGGTCATCACTTACACTTCCAGACATTCAGTTTCAGTAAAAGGGGAAAATCATAGCAAGCCAAGTGGATGCACATCTAAATTATAATAATCTGGATATAAATAAAAATAGTAGATACAGGCTGTCAAACAAAATTATCAGAGATTGTTAAGTACCCCGATTTAATGCCCAGATTACACACACTCCAATTTCCTGTAGACAAAACATAAGTAGTTGTCTGAACCACAATTTAACAAGACTGCCTTTGTTTTATTTCGAAGTGAAATCAATCTTGTCAGAGTATCATTTTGATGGAGCAATGACTCCCCAGGTGTTCCTAACTAACTCAACTACAACTTGGTACAAAGTTCACAGCTCTGAACAGATACCAGCCCTTGTCTTACGCACCTGCCAAGGATATAATCTGTACTTGTAGCATGATGGGCTGTTTAATCCATTCTTACTTAGCTCTCCCTCACAGAAACTAAAGGAATTCCCAAAATGCTTCTGAGGTGCTGCACGTTAACACAGTCCTAACATTCTTTCACCTTTCCCCCCCTTTATATAATCTCACAACTCTCATACCCCCATGAAACACTTCAGTGCACTAATTCGAAACTGTTTCTTTTAACAGAATTAGATAGTAGAATCAGCAGTTGGAGGGAAAAAAGTGTTCAGGGGTTTTTGTTCTCCTGAAGAATCAATTCCATGAGCTGCAAGCCTTCACTTATTTTTTCATATATTAAAAAGAAGACCCAGTGATGTTACCAGCCAAGTAAATATCAATTCTAATAGCTCCTCTTTGACTCAGATCCTTAACCAGAAGAGACACGTTCACACACTGCTGCTTATCCCAACACAGTCTCTCTATGGAGACAATACACAAGAGTAATCATGCTGGAAAAGGTCGATATATAAAAGCCAGCAAGGGAGAGAAAACTTCATTATAAAATCACTTCAACATAGAATATGGCATTTTTAGATTTAAAAAACCCAACCCAACAAACACACAAAAAGCCACATCACTTATCAACTAGTTCTATCAATTTAATCTCCTTTACTGTTAGAAAACATCTCAGACATAAGGGATTGTTGTGTTGCTTGCATTCAATGAATTTTATTAAATCAGCTTTCACCTATCTTTTGCTGGGTAAGGTAGAAGGGCATTAGTGAGCAGGATGAGATCAAAAAAGAGAAAGAAAGAGAGCCCACTTGGTTAGTCTTTTAAAGAATGGAATTGTGACAGTAAGAATTGCCTTCACACCATATCAACACTAGGCTTCATACTGAGGTGCTATT
Organism: Origma solitaria; assembly: GCA_013397895.1. Taxonomy (NCBI): domain Eukaryota; kingdom Metazoa; phylum Chordata; class Aves; order Passeriformes; family Acanthizidae; genus Origma; species Origma solitaria. The sequence goes on along the minus strand of VZRL01005376.1, from coordinate 3,072,075 downwards.
TTTCCAACAAAATCAGATTTCAACCACATGGAGATATTTGTCACTTTCATTTGGAGGTAAAAAAACAAATCCAGAAACCTATGACCCACTTACCCATAAGATTTGCAGCAACACTGTAAACAGGCTCAAATTAAGAAACCCCAGAACACATTGTGAGAAACAACAGGAAATTGGAAACAAACAATCATTCTCTGAAATTAAATTCTTGATTTTTATCTATGCCAATTATTTTTCTCTCATTTATACACATCCTTGCTTGCATTCTCCTATTTAGAGTTTACCTTTACATGTTAGCGATACAAAAAATGGGATTCCACTCACACCAATTCTGCCACAGAGCTAAGAAAAATACCTAAAAAATCTGTTCTTCAGACCATGCTCCAACTTCACAACTTTATACCACTTTTATTTTATTATTATTAGCAAGAGGTAATATGCAGCATTGTAAAAATGACAACGTAATCAAATATTTCTGAAACTTTGAAGCAAGCAGCTATCAACTACCACCTTTATCTACTACAATGTTTCATCTTTTTCCTTCACACAATATTTTACTATCCATAGAATCAGTAACACTTTTGATAAATTATTAGATATATTTGTTTCGTGCTCCACATTCCTCTTGCCACCCTCATCATGTCAGAGTAAGGTTATCCATTCTCTGTGGCTGAACATAAAATAATTCACTATGATTAATGCTATCACTAAAAAGAATTTGTTTTCTTGAAATAGCACATTCAGAATAGCAGCTCAGATAAGGCCAGGATGGATTTTTTTACATCTCTATTACAAATTGTCCATGGTTTTCTTGTCAGCTCCTACCGTTTTAAGAAAGTATTAGGAGCATGTTCCAGCACTGCCAAGATCAACAATAGCAGATGGATGCTTTTCACTGAATCCCAAAACTGTAAAAGTGTGAGGATGCTTGTTTAAGGGATGCCAGAAACTGAGATGAAGAGCTCTGATACCTGTTTCATATATAACCATTTTACAGCTCTTTTTTTCCACATTTTTTTCCTTGCTGAGCTCTCCTTCTTGTACAGCAGCCCTACCTAAACCACAGGCAGATGGAGACGTACCTAAGACCCCATACTCAGAAAGGGAACTGTTGCACACAGTGTAGGGAGCCTGCTGCTCCCAGAGGTGATTCATGGGAACACAAGTTCTCTTGTCAACTTCTTGATCATGAAGCACATGGTGACGATGGCTGCAAAGAGTTGTTGAAAGAGATTTATTAGCCAAGAACCACTTTGGACTTTAACAGAGCTATTTTCAAAGCTAAAGCATCAAAGCTGCTTTCTGGAAAGCAAGCAAGCACCATGGCCATTTTTGCTACACACAACACCCTCCTTTGCTTGAAACCATGGAAAATACAATCACATCTAAATACAATTGCTGCACTGTAAGAACTTTCACTGACTATCCAGGCTTCTTTTCAAGCACTCACAGAAACTGAAAATACCTCATCACTAGTAGAACTGGTGGGGGGAAAGTGAAAAGATGGGGAAGTTGGTGCTATAAAACAGAATTATTACAGAAATCCAGAGGAACAAAACTGTTATTCAAAACAATTTGTTCTGCCTTCTTCACAAATGCTAACATTTTCCTTGAAAGAATGGTTGTTCGTCTTTAATGGAAAAAACCGTAATCTACCCTAATTTCAGCACTGAAACTTGAAGGAGTTGTATCCTCTTTCCTGCTATTTCCACTCACATGCACCATTTACAGTTCTCTAGAACACCATTAATCAGCATTAGAATGGGGCACCAAGGAATACTACCAAAACAGAGATGACTGAAGTAATTACTGCAATCCATTAACTCTCTGAGCAGACTGAGTGAATCACAGCAATATGTCCAACTTTACAACTGCTAACATAAGGACAGTTATTGTACTGGTAACAATACTCTGTGCTGTATAGCTGCCAACACTGAAGTCTGAATCTTTTTACACTTCCCTTTGCTATAATGAATGCTAGCAAAAAAAGCTCTGAAATTTATCTAGAACTCAACAATGTAAGGTCAGAAAAAGACAGAATCTTTGCAGAGCAGCACAGGGAGGGAAGCAGAAAGAAAGGGGAAAATTCACACACCAGGCAGTTATTCGGCAGAAATAATTTTTGCCACTGTAATTTTGGTTTTGTCATTCAGCCAAAGACAGAAGGCCTAGCAAGGTGTCAAGCTTCTCGAGTACAAAGTTTTGTGTTTCCCTAGCAAAAGGTGATTAAGATGAGCATAGGTGGACAGTCAAAAATATACAGACATACAAGTCGGACATGTGAGTTTGCCAGAATTACTGACATCAAACCAGTACAGAATCAAGCCTGCCTCCCCTTCCCTCCCTTCTCTAGAGTTTGTCTCCAAAAGGAGAAGGGGTCTGGTGCTTCTCTCTGCAGCTTTATCTAGCTTTTATCTATTCATAGTATGGAGGACTAAAACAGGAAGAAAACAAGCCATCACACTGAATATTGAAAGAAAGAGCTATTTCCTAGACAGCACTTCAGAAGCCCCAAAATAGTGAAAGCACCCTCTCTCATGTTGTTTTATTATGGCACGACAGGGTATTCAGTTCTTCCCAAATTCCAGCCAATACTATACCAGAGAAGACAGGCACCAAAACTTATTTCTCTCTTCTACAAGCATTCACAATGAAGCACAGTGCAGCATTCACCCCAGGAATTGGCATCACATCAAAGGTTTCAATTAAATACATCATTAGCATTTTAGTCTACAGAGAATCAGGTAAGGGAGCAAACTGTATATATTTTACAAAGTGGTGAGATCCTGCCTTCATTCATACTCCATTGGCATTAAAAGTCTCAGTACAAAGGACCTTGTTTCACTTTAAAAAGCCTTGCCAACTGGCAACATGTTTGTTCACAGGGTACACAAGTTCCAAGCAGCCACTACTAGAATGGTATTTAAAAGACTCAGGATCTGCTGCAGCAAGGATTTTCTCTTACTTCTCAATAATTAGATAGAATGCAACTGTATTTTTTGTTAGGAAGCAGGGGAAAGATACCATTTCTGCTTTTCAGCAAGAGAAGGCAGAAAGCATCTAAAAATATTTATTCTGCTTTAAGTATTACGCTTGAGAATGCTGCTTACAGAAACACAGGAAATTTGATTATTACTGACTGCTAGAACCTATAACATTCATATTAAAGCTGAAGAGCCCAAGCCTCCCCCTCTCTGCAGAGGACCAAATTTTTTAACAAATGCCAAGTTGTTTCTTTAAGTGTGGGACTTAAACAGTTTTAACAGCATTTAACAGTTATCTCAGTACTCACCTGAATGTACCTCTCTCCACATCCTGCCCACTTAGTCGGACATGGATCCCTTCTTTCAGAACAGAGCCAAAAGCCATGTATTCTGCTAAGGCCCAGTCAACAACCCTGTTCTTGGTCATTTCTGAGCGAGCTTTCAAAATCCGAGAGAGTCCTACATTGGAAAAAAGATCAGAAATGAATGGATCCATGTAGAGAAATTCTACATTACATTCACCATTCTCCTTCCTCATTGGCTAAGCTAAACACAGATACCAAATCAGGTCTACAAACTATTTTTCTAGAACTGAATTTCTGGCAAAATAAAACAACTTGCTTCCCAAGCAAACAGTTGTATAATACTTCATACCTTGATTTCAAAAAAGAAAGATTAACTGTGTCAGAAACCACTGACAACAATTAAAAAGACCCATGGTGAAATTCTTCTTCCTCAAGATTTATTTTCACATCTCTAACACCAAGTATTGTTTTATAAGAGACTGCAAATATTAGCAATTGGCTTTCTGATTTTTTTTTTTCTTCCTACCTTTTCTCATTTTTTTCATGGCATTTGTCTTATTGGACTTTTGGAGATGTTATACAGTGAAACAGGCTGGATTGATCAATACTACGAATATCACATAAATAGAAAATTGTAGCAGCTGCCAATGGATTTTCAGCTGGTAACCAATAACTGATTTTTTTCAGTGAAGATTTTATAACCTCGTGAGCCAAAACACAAGTTACAACACTGTAACTTTCAAAGTGAACAAAACCTCACAGCTGCAGACAGGTGCTTCCAGCTTTGAAGCCACAAGTCTCCTGTATTCACAGTCACTTGACACTATCTTACTTGCACATCTGCACTAATGATTTTGGTAAGCTGTCCCATATGTTATTTTCCCATATTTCCCTTTCCTTATTTTCCACAGTTTTACAGAAAAACACTTCACTTTTCCTCCACATAAAACTCTCAGTGAAACTGCCGTATTTTAAGTAAAAAAAAAAACTTGAAAATTTTCCCTTTAGGATATACTAAACATTTGATAACACAAAATAATCTTCCCATTGTTTGTTGAAAGCCTTCATGATATTAAATGGTTGCATTCTAGCAAAAGGACAAAGTACTTCAAATTTCTATTTCTCTCCCCTTCTATTTCTCCACAAATTCTCTCTCATGGCCCTTTAAACTGCATAAAAGAATCTAACATCCCATAATTGTTTTGAACCATAGATCTACCTTATATACTGGCAAGTGTTCCCTAGTGTCAATGGTTAATCAACTTACTAACGACAAACCAACTCACCTTTTTAATTAGAATGTCTAACACTAAATTTTACTGGGTGACAATAATTTCTAATTTATCAGTGTCACAAGAAAGTGCACAAATGTGTAGAAGAGTTTTAAATTTATCCATTAATTGTATCGGCTCAATGAGCCTGCAATTGATAACTGGGAATGCCCCATCATCATTACTTGTGTTTCATTTCCCAAAGGAACACAAACACATAGCATATTTACAGAAGACAAACTTTATTCCTTGATGGATGACTCCAGAGAGCATTAAACAGAAAAAAGCTCTTTATTCCTTATCCTTAGCACATACCCTACAAGTAAACAAAAGAAAAGAAGATTCCTAAACAAAGGGTCTCCATGTTTCTCCATGGAATGAGAAGGTTATTGATCCCAATAATTGCTAGATTTCAACCTGACTAGGAAGTAAAACTACCTCAAAATTCTGATACAGTGCTGGGGCTCCCCAATGAGACAGGCACTTACTGTAACAGATGCCAAAGTGAGAAGTGAATCTTTTCAGAATAAAAGCCAAGACTTTGGAAAAAAAATGCTAAATTTTTGCTACCATTAATACTAAATCCTAAGCTGAAATAAAAACTGTCAAAATTTGTCCACACAGCATGCATTCAGCAGTACTAAAACTTCAGTTCATAGTAGATCAGCCATGTTTCCACGTCTAAAAAGTCCAAACTCTATTTCTTGTAGTTATGTAACTACAAGAATTGTCAAGTAGATCTCAAATTACCACCAGCATTAAAAAAAACATATTGTAATGCTTCCTGAGATAGGTACCTTACTTCCCAGTAAATCCCACAAATGTGCAGCACAAAGGCAGTGTTTTCCATAAGGAATTGAAGAATGAAAGGAGTTATTAACTTAAGGTTGCAAAGAGAGTTTTACCTCCCTCAGAGGAAAATCTATTTTAATGATGTATGGAACAGAAGTGGAAATACTGAAAGAACATTATGCTAAGGAACCATAACTGTCACATTCTTCTCACCCATAGAGTGGCAGAGTCAAAGTAAAAAAAGTCACAGAGATTTTCCTCTTTGAGAAAAGGCCCAAGAATAACTTTTGTGCAGAAATACAGAAATGGAGCAAGACACAAAGCCAATAGGAGGCACAAAGCCTTCAGCTGACCTGAATGTATTTTGAAGTCATTGACTGGCACTGAACTAGCGACATTGCCAATGTGAGTCAACATCTCTTCTGAAATGCCTGTCGGAGGACAAGACATGCTCTTGGGTTCTCCATCCACGGTAAAGAAGCCTGGAAGGAAAAGATTTGGTGAGATGTTCAAGGACTGTTTAAGAGATCTGCATATTATCTACAGTTTATTTAACTCACAACACAAGTGACATTCTAAGCAGCAGACTAAGCCTAGTTCTTCCCTTTTCACTGGGAAACAATAATTTTGATTGTCTGCATAATAACAGAAGCTGATCTTACAGGCACACAATGATCTATTTTGCTTCTGCTTTCACTCCCTGGGAAGTCCAACTATATGGGCAGAGGCAGCCAATAAAAGGTATATGGCACCTCAATCCCTCCAATAAAAATAAATATATGAATAAATAACATGAGACATATGCCTTCTTCCTGACAGGACAGACAGTTAACAGCACAGGAAAATCACTTCTCTGCTAAACTGGAAAATGGCTTTTTCACACTCATACCTTACTTTGCCTGTTTTTTAACAAAGGCATTTATTTCAAGTTACTTTGCCTGTTTTTTAACAAAGGCATTTATTTCAAGTTCATCTGAGAGAATGCAACATTTACTATTAAGGGGGGCAAATCAAAGGTCCCATATTCCATTTTAAAGGAACACTGATAAAATCTATTTAAATCCTAGATTTTGGACTCAAAATAAAAGCACACTCAGATAACACTAGGATAAGTAAAAGAACAGTCCTTACCAGGCCAAGGTGAATCAAGCCAGTGCTTGATATGAAGGATCTTATTATCCTTAGATCTAGTGTAAGCTTCTTCACATATTCTATCATACTTCGCAATTTCTTCCTATAGAATAAAAAGCTTTTTAAAATGGATAAACATAACACACTTGTACCTTACAGATTACACCTGTCATTCAGCAGGATAAAACCAGCTATCTAACTCCATGATAAATTTTAGTTACAATAATGCAAATAAATAAATTTAATTTTATCTAGGATCAAACTGACTTCTAGAAACATGCTTACACACATTACTCTAAATAAATTACTTAGCTCATTGGACAGGTGTTACAGAGGAGTATATCAGAGCTGAAGCTGCAAGCATTGCTCTAGAAGGAGACAGAATTGAAATATCAAATATTTACAGTCAAAACCATCCAACTCTCATATTTCTGGCTACAAAAGCCACTAAAGTTTGGGGAAAAAATTCCAAAAAAAGTAGTCTGTCTGGGAGAGCCCGGTAAAGAATCTGCTGGCCACACCTGTCAATGGCAACAGATACAAAGCCATATTCTGTTGAGGCAGAATGCCTCTGCAATATCTGTGTCTCAGTCCAAAACCACGCTAAAGTTATTGAGCTAGCTAATCTTCAATGGAATTAACAGCAATGTTGAGCTCAGTCTGTACAGCCAAACATCCATCCAGGATCCTGGATCCAGTCACCAAATCCCACGGTGCCTCTACTGGCACATTCTTACAGTGATTCAGGAAAGCTACTTCTGCATGAGCTATGATCATTCTTACAGAGAACAGAATGCACCTACCCAAACTGCTTATTTCTGGATCTGCAGTATCATGTCACTACACCTTCTCAGAAGGTCCTTTGTTTCATCTGCACTCTAAATACCCATTCTCAAAAAGATTAAGGTAGACACCTAACCAGTTTAATACAGACACCAGATGTACACTTCATCTTTCTGGAATACTTCAAATGATCTCTGAATTTGGTTGAATTCTTGCAAGAAAATAAAAAGGTTAAATTGATTCTATTGCATCATTGCTGGACACAAGCCTGTCAACATTATCAATAGGAAGCTACAATTATAGGAGTGTTCAAATACTGTCCTGTTGCTGAACCAAGGTTCTAGAGATGAAGAACAGCTTACAAATGCCTCTGTTTTCCAATGTTCTCATTTAATCACCTTTTCCCTCAGAACTGAAGCAATTTTTGAAGTGCAATATATATTAATTACTTCAGAGCACTTCCAGTCCTCTTGTTACAACAACAGTATTTTACATGAAAATCCAAGCCAAATTGAAACACAAATTGTCAAAGGGTGAAGACTTATCACAGTAAGGAAGGTTTTCAAGCAGACAGCATATAGTGACAGCTGTGTTTTTCTCCTTATAGCTCCTTAGGTTCCCTTAACTCTGCCGGCACGTACCTCAAACTCCTGCAGTGTCACAGTCCCATCTGCAATCAGTTTGTCAGCGTATTTCTTCAGTACTGGTACCTGCTTATGGATCTGCTTGTACATCAGAGGCTGGGTGAACATGGGCTCATCCATTTCATTGTGCCCTCTCCTACGGTAACAAACCTATAAAGGGAAAGATTGCTTCTGCTGATAAGGAAAAAAGTAAAATGAAATCTTTCCATTTCATAGTTTTACAGAGGTTTTAAGATGTTTATTGCATAAAAAACATTCCTGGCTTCTTGTGGACCTGTTAGTTATTTGATTTTTTAGAACTAAGAAACTAGAGGCTTTTAAAATCAAATACATTTCTTGACTGGACCTTCTAAGCCACAGAAAGGTAAGAGTAGTACATAACGCACAGAATGAAAAGTTAAGAAAACCACAATTTACCAAGTCAACGACCACATCTTTATTGTAAGTGTTTCTCCACTCTGCAGCCACACTGCACACATACATCACTGCTTCAGGGTCATCAGCATTCACATGGAAAATGGGAGCATTGACCACGCGAGCAACATCAGTGGGATATGGAGATGAACGGGCCATACGTGGGTCGGTGGTGAAGCCAATCTAAAAATTCCAGAAACTTCTATTAAAACAATTTTGGCACCTCCTTCTACTCTGTTTTAAATGAAGTTTGCATTTAATAGCCATTCACCCAGCAACAGCATCAGCTCTTCATTTTGGCTAGCCAGCTGCTTTTTGCTCCCTTAAAAAACAAACCAAGCCAAATCCAATTAAGTATTACAAATTGAATGGACTACATGTAGCTGATAAAATATTATCCCTTCAAGAGTTAATACATACTAGAATCATTTTCAGAAACATCCCAACCATTCTAATAACCAGAGGGGACAATAAACCCAGTTAATAACAAACAATAAAAAGAAACAGACGAGCAAGTATTTAGCAGAGACATTGATTGGCAAAGGCTCCACTTGTTACCTGGTTGTTGACCACAACATGAATAGTGCCATTTGTGGTGTAGGATGGGAGGTCACTAAGATGAAATGTCTCATAAACCACTCCTTGTCCTGCAAAGGCAGCATCCCCATGTAATAATATGGACATAACCTAGGAGGGAGAATTATACACACATATCCACATATATATTAGAAAGGAAAACGGCAATTTAAGCTTCTCAGCAGGATTTCTTTGCTCCATATTTCTGCAGTGCTTATAAAATAAAACAGCAATTTTACCATAAATTTCTCAGCACTTTGCTGCCTTTGCTCAGTTTGCAAATGAAATACAGCTTTAAGCCTACTTCCTGAAGTTACCTTAAGGTATCATGCCAGAAACCTTATCTAGTTCAACAGGTGATATAGTCCTTTTGTGAAGAGGAAAAGGGAAAAATTCTGTGATATGAAACTACTGGCAAACTATTTTTATTAAAAATACCATGAAAAGCTACCATTAACAGTTACTATATTAAACAATCTTTACCTTTTTCCCTGCCGTATCCCCTCGATAAAACTGCTCAGCTTTTGTTTTCCCTTGCACAACAGGATCAACTGCTTCCAAATGAGAAGGGTTAGCCATCAGGGACAGAGTGATTTTCTTGTTTGTTCTTCGGTTGATCCTCTCATGGTACATTCCCAGATGATATTTTACATCTCCAGATCCCTAACATGAAAAACAGAATCACAATTCAGGAATGTCATTCATGCCTGCTGTATCTGATTCACTAGGCCTAAAATTTGTGCTTCAGCCTGAAAAATGCATCTGGTTACTCGTACATCAGTGTGCACTATGAGTTTGACAACATAATTTCAAACTGGAACAATGTTCCTACTCTATTATCTTACTGTTGCCATCAAATGTTAGATAAATACTTACAGCACATTGATACTCTGTTTATATAAAACAAAGAGAGATGCTTAGAGATTATGAACTCTGTCAAATGAAACTTGTTTATCTAATCACTCCTAAAAGACCTTCTTCATGTTAAAAGTATAACATATTTTTTAAATTTGTTAAGAAATTTCACTGAACCATGTTACTGAATCTAGAAAAGAAGGCAATGTATTTCAACATCTGATAAGGCTATTTTCATAGTAACCATGACCAAAACAACTGAAAACTACCTTGAATGTTGACCTCTCTATACAGATCTATTGAAAAAGCATCTTACCTCATCAGCTGCTTCAAGTTTGGGATCAAACTGACAGAAGATCTGCTCCAGCTCTTTTCGGATTACATTAGCCAATACATTCAGCCGACCTCTAAGAAAAATCCAAACATAATTATGTCTCAAAAGTGGTAGTAAAAGAGTCAATAGTATAAAAGTTACAAAATCTGCAAACCACCCTGTCAGAAATTTGCAAACGTTCTCTTCAAACTTTTGAGCCTGAAACCCTTGATTCACCTTCTTCCCATTGCAAAGTTCCTCCAACGCATTTCTTCAGACATTATAACACCAAGTTACCCAAGTGAACTTTGTAGCTCTCTAGCAGTCTTTATATAATCTCATCAAAAATTAGTTAAGGCAGACTGCAAAAGTAAGTTCCAAACTACCTCACCAAGCCTTCCCAGTTCTAGACTCTATGCAATAGCAGAGATACCATGGCTGCTGCCACATTTGCTCGCAGCTTCAAAGTACACTGAGGAATTTCCCTACCATTTACCTGTGAAGCCTGTACCCTCTTACTGACAGGCATTTTTTACAGCTCTGTGCTCCTGTTACTTGGAATGACTGACTCTTGTTACCTCAGCTTCTCTAATACCAACTTTGTTAGTAAAATTCCAGAACCCAAAACTTAACACAATAAGCCCATTTGTTGGCGTATTTCCATTGGCATTACCTATGAGGCATTCCCATTATAACATATTCAATTCCCATTTCACTGGATTTATCAATGATGGTCTTAAGTGCAGGAATCATTACTTCACATCCTTCCAAACCAAATCTCTTTTCAGAAGACCACTTGCGAGCAAGGAAGTCTTCAAATCTTTGCCAAAAAGAAACACAAAAAACAAAAGAAATTATTTACACTAAGGTATTGTAGCAAATACTTATTGTAAAACATCTTTTAGCAAATAAAATTACTTTAAACTGTTTTAAAACATCTGTGAATACAAGTTTTTAGGCCTCTGGAATTAAGTCACACACAGGGATGGAAACACAGGAGAAAATTCAACTTTCTTTCTCCTCCATCTGAGAAGTATTTACTAGGACTTTAAAACAATCAAGAGCCTCCACCTCAGACAAAATTCACTTCCCAATTTACACTCTTTTCTCGTGTACACAAATACTGACCACTGGGGCGGCAGAGAGACAGCAAAGAAATCTCTTCTATGACTTGAAGAAAATATAACAGAGAACCTGTATTTTCTAATATTTGCAAAAAAAAAGAAAAAGAGTAGAAAGCACACCCTATTCCATAGGTCTCATTCAATAGCAAGGCTCCTCAGACTGTGTGATGTAACAGTTGGGAACATGCCAAGAACCAGGACACTGGTATCTCTGCCTCAGCTTCAGCAGCAGAATGATGTCAATCCCTGACAGCTGTAAGCTCTTTCATTCTTTAATGCATTTGGCCCAGAGGCAAGGTGAGTGGTTAAAAAGTGCCTTTTAACAAACATTGAAAGGATTATATATTGTAAAGCTTGGAGATACAAAAGGCAAAGAAAATACATCTTCATGAAAGTAACTGTATTGGTTACATCATCTGTGCAGTGCCTCCACTCATAACACTGCCATAATCCATTAATACTCAGCTTATTCCTCACTTAGAATGCTGACATGTACCTCTTTAGACCGAAGTCCTTAAGGCAGTGAAATGAATTGTTGCCAAAAGTCTCTCCATAGCTCACCCATCAATACGTTACAATCTAAGCAACAAGCCAGACCCTCAGCTGAGCTATTCTGCCAGAATTCCTCAGGGAAGTCTGTGAGGCCTATGCCAGTTTTTCTATAAAGGGAAAGTGGTGTCCCATGTGAACAGTAGGTTCCACAGAGAAAGGAAAGCAGTGCGCATGCTGTTTTCCTCCTCTTTGCAGCAGCAAGTTAAGCCAGTACTGGACAAGCAGCAAGTTCATTACTTGAGGCAAACCGACACTAAGTGTGCAGAGCTAGAGCATTTCACAGTGACACCTTGCCTGTTCCCTACATGCCACTGCCACCAAGGCTGGCAGCTCAGGCCCTGTCACTGCATGCATTCAGTACACAATGAGGAACACATCTGATGAAAGCTGGTTGCTCTCAAAAGGGATTAATCTCAAAATGCTTGACCCTGCCCAGATCAGGCTCCACATCAGGGTCTAACGTATTTACTAATGCATATATAAAGTACTTCAAAAATATACTATGAGGAGTTAAAAATGACCCTTTGTTCAATAACCTATCAGTGAAAACCACAAGGGACAAGAAATCCAATTTGAAAATTCAGTTGCCAGTACCTGAACTCTGTAGGATTTGGAATGAACATGCTTGAAAACAGTGTTCTGGAGCAAAACAATGAAAACCTGCTTTACGTAGCCACAAATCTCAAGAGGACAACCAGTTTTCCACAAAACCAGACTTTTTTCCTATGTCATTTTCAAACAGTAAAGCACTCTAGAGATAGCTGGATAGAAATTTTTGTAAAACTTTTTTCTTCCTCTTTCAGCAGACAATTAATTTGGCAGAAGATGAACATTAGGCTCCTTCATGCTACTAGAAACCCCAGACTTTTCCACAGCTTAGGCAGGAATAAAAACACAAATTCTTGTCTTAAGATAAATGAAGATGGTTCATACTGAGGGTCTGTTGAACAAACTTACTCAAGTGTAATATTCACTTGACCATTAAGTGACATTTTTGTTTCTGTTTAAGTGAAATTTTTAATGAGACATTGTAACACTGGCAAACCAAACACCTGGCAAAAACACTTTTTGACACCTCCAGCGAGCACACTTAATTTTGAGGTTTTTGACCATAGAATCTTGACACCAAAAAGCATGACTTTATAAATCTCTGAGTCCTGTGTTTAACAAAGGATATAAAAACTGTTCAGACTGTAGGGACTGAAATAAATCTTATGTCTGAGAAGCCTTGTTTCAGAGGTAAGAGGATAATTCATTCTCTGGGATCACAGTATTTCCACACAGCCACAATGGGAGCAGTCAATAAGCTGTTTCCAAATGTGTTTCCTTATATTGTTGAGACTAAAACTGCTGCTGCCAGCTCATGCAACAGCACAGCAAATCTTGGCACATCTCAAAATGAAAAGGGCAGAAACAGGATTTGAAATCACATGCACCAACATTGTTCAAACACTTTCTTTAAAAGGCTAGGGATTCTTAACACAAACATATATTACTAGTCTGCTGAAGCAGTTTACCTCCCCAAGCCAATGCAAATGTCACCAAGCATGCCACTAGAGGCCTTTTAAGGTAATAGAATACTAAGTCACAACACAGACCGTGACAGATTCCTCAGAGCACACACATTCCTTTGATATCGCCGCCAGGTTAACTACACCATTGTGTACTCCAGATTTCGGTGAGACTGTTCACCCCCACCTCAGCAGCTCCCAGATCATGCAGCTCCCAGGCAGCAGCCACGGACCAGTGTCCCAACCCAGCCCAGCGTACCTCATTGAGCGCACCAGCCTTGCCAGCAAAGTCCTTTTTTCCTCGTTAGTGAACTTCATAACTCCCGGCGTCTCAAACTTCTGACGGATCCACTGGCACTGCTCCACATCATTGATGAACATGTACTCCAGGCCAATGTGTTGGCAGTAGGTATGCTAGCAAGTGAAAACATCACCAGAGAAACTTTAGAAGCTAGTGGGCTTACAAAGAAACAAAAAAGTTTTTTTAACCTATATTCTCTGTTACTCTCCTGAAAGCTACTCTGTGTTCCTCTTCCACAATATCTTCCCAAAGGAATTCTGTAAATGAATATATTATTTTATTGAATCCAGTTTTGTGCCACAGAGCTTTCTCTAAAAAGCAACATTTCAAAATTTTGAAACGATAAGATTCTCATCTGGTGCTACACTCAAAGCAGGCCAGTAAACCTGCCTTAAACTGACTGGATCATTTCACCTCACTCAGTGCTGTTCTTACAGGCATAGTACACTCTTTTCTTTAGATGCACCAGCAAAGATTTTAAGTAATTTATCAAAATTTGTGTCTTTTATCACATCTTTTTCGAATGTCACCTTAAATCAAGCAATAAAGACAGTGAGAAGACAGCTACGAAGTCTAACGCAAACTATCTGATAACTGTCAAGTTTCAGAAACCTGGAAATGTGAAAAAGAATCCAAGCAGCTGAGAGCAGAGAAAGAACAGGGAGAAATGGAAAGACACAACAAGAGTTTTATCTCCTTAATTTTTTTACTTTTCTTTTTCTCACCTTAAAAAGAGTATTTCATTAGAAAAAAATATGTCCAAAATACAAGTCAACAGAAGTAAGACCTAGTGTGAGCTTGAGACAAAACCACTCTCAACACAGTGTGTGCTCGCTACTGCCTTTAAGGAGTTGAATGCTAACCTCCATCAAAAAAAAAAATAAAATCCAAAGACTCCAAAGACACAGAGAGAATAGGAAAGCAGAGGGTTATCTCTCCTTAACACAAATAAGTTCCTTCAGGCTTTTAGATTTTGCTACTGATTTTTTCCATTTATTTGCACATTAAAATTTTAAGAATTATCTCTTGAAAAATGCTACACAGATAAACTAGAAGTGCAAAAACAAACAAAAAAACCCCAACAACCAAATATAGAACTCAAATGCACAACAGAGACAATGTGGCTTAACAATTTACCATGCTTCAGCTAAGCCAATGTAAAAGCCAAGCAACTGGGAATATCCAACAATGACTCACTCAGTCTACAAATTCATCATTCCTACTTGCTGCTTTGCTATTTGGAGTTCACCTCTTATGATATTTATTCCTTCAAATTAGTTTTTATTTGAATTATTTTAGCTTTGATGACTTCCTAGGGCATAAACCATGTCACCTGTCAGATAATGAAACCCTAGAAAAAGAGACTGGGGATGGAAAACAAGGACCATCATGATCTACAAGCTACATTTGAGCTTTCATGAATTTGGTACCCAGCCTTCATATTTTTCCTCAAGTAAAGATCTCACTAAAGGTAGGGATCTGAAAGCAACCCCTGAACATCCCAAGCAAAGTGTGCAAAAGTGTTTTACCTGTGGTACAACACTTAAAAGACAATTTCTAAAGGCTCTACCCATTTTAAACAATATCAGTTCTTTCCAGAATGAGGGCTGGAATTAGTATTCTACCATATTCATCTCTTTTATACTCATCCTTAATCTATGTATTTCCAATACTCAGGTAAGCAAACTGATGGTGCTGCTACCTCCAGAAACAGTACAAACGTTATTTTTAATGTCATGTGAATTCTTCACATGCTCTATTAATAACTGTCAAATGATAAAGTGGTTTTGTGAGTGACACCTGGATAAAGTTCACTCTGGTTTGAACGAAAACAATCACAAATGAAATTATGTCCCACTGACCTCCAGGCGTTTGATGATCTCTCGTAAAGACAGACTGCTCTCATTTCCTCCTATGAAGGTGGTTGTTGGCAGCTGAAAGACTTTGTCCAAATCTGATTCATGCAAACCATAAAACCCTACAACAGGTACGTTATTGATTTGCAAAGTAGAACAGGAGACAAAAAGGAAACTAGCATTGTTTTTCAAACCACGGCAATTATATTTAATAAAACAGTATTAAGAAAGAAGGTAGCAGATGAAAAATTGAAAGTGTGGCTATTCTGAAGGTATCAATTATAAAATGGACTTTATTCTGTATTTTAAAATGAATGTTTTAATTAAATAATCATTTTTTTATTATAAGTATAAACCACTCATTCTTAAATGCTCAGATAAAACAACTGAAATTAGAATCATCCAAGCCTTTTTTATTTTTTTAGCATATAAAGACACATGTCATCAATTTTCCACACTACTTCTTGCAGTTCACTGTTTAGTAAAATAACCAACTCCATCAGGAGCAACAAACATGAAAAGAACCCCTTCTCATAGGCAGAACCAATTGGTTGGAAGTCTATTACCTTAAGAGACAGACTAAGAGAAAATACCCAACTGTTTCAATAAAATGCTGTACAAGCACTCTGGAGAACTTTTGAGGTATTTCTATTCAGCCTCTTTCTCTTTTTAGGGAAATCAGTTTGAAATAGCCATGTAAAGCTCGAGTTTCCAGGCAGTGACCCTTTATAAAACACAGAGATTTCCACACCCCCCCTATCTAAAAGTTGTTTAACCACATTGTCTCATCTTGATTTGGACATATCTAAACTTGTTCTGGTTGAGAATATTATTTAAGAAAATATTTAACCTAACTATTACGCAGTTTCAAAAGCCAAAATACACAATAGACAAGACTGAAAGACTGGTATCACTGCAAGTTAAAGGCCTTTATGATACAAGTTTAACCTAAACCTGTAAAACGAAGGAAGGAAAAACAGTTTCTCACAATTGTAAGAAGTGAATGTACAACACTTATAATACACACTACATACAGTTATAGAACCTTATATATACATTAGAACTACATATGTTCCTACACATGTAAAAATATTTGAAAAATTAAAAATAGCTTCTCTATTTTTAATTTTGAACTCTTTATCTTGGTTCCAGATAAGCCACAGACATCCACTTTAACACTGGTAAGACAGCAGGCAGATAACTCTTAAATCAACAAAGTACTTAAATGTTAAGTAACTTTTCTGAAGATAGCATTGAAGCAGCAACTTAAAGATGAAATAGTAACAACATTTCCATAGAACTGCATTGCCACCGCTTTTACTATACAGCACTACCAGTAAATAACAAGTTTTGTGCTTTAAAAATAATATATTTTCAAATGTTAATTTTGGTTTTAATAAAAATTTTAATAGTATGTTAAAATTTCAAACCTGGAGCGACCAAAAAAAGCATAGGTACCACTGCTTCTCGTTTTTGGTATCATAATGTGTTTTTTCCCAGGAGGAGGGGAGAGTGACACAGGGGATGACAGGGACTTCAGTGACATTTGAAACAAAGCAGTGCATTTATTTCTTTGCTTTTGCTGACTTTCCCTCAGACTTCAAAAGCTCTTGATGTCCTCTCATGCATAAACCAGAACACGTACAGGAGTGATTTGGGCACACACAGAACATCTGTGCTTTGTACCACGGCACCACATATTTACTGAAGCATCACCTCGTGTTTAAAGAGATACAACCCCACTGAAATACTGACAGCAATCCTACAGTGTGAGTCACGAAGTAGGTACAGCTGCAACTACCTGCATTTTTAGGTAGAAGAAGACTTTTCTTCTCTCAGAAGGAAAGTCCTACCACAAAGTTTCTCAGAAAGAAACCAGAAGATCAGACAAAGAAAACGCACAGAAAAATCAAACATTAAAATACTTTCTGTCCTGCCATAGACCTTTCATAAGCTTCCAGCCTGGAAGATTCAAGGATAGGCATTTGAGATCTTTCTCTGCTTTTGCTGTGCCAGAACTAGGTTAGAAATTTTTTTTCCCCTCACAAACTGAAATCTCCTTGGTTACACTCTCAAACACACCCCCTCATCTCATTCAGAGGTCTGGCATATTTTCCCTATAGGCATGAGGGCTTCAGTAGATGCCTTCTTTCCAGTCACAACACCCTGTACTAAACTATTTGTAGAGTTTAAAGAAATGTGTGCTGATGTGCTAGCACTCACCCATGCTCCAAGCTAATTATATTTGCTCAGTAAATGTGTCATAAATTTTCCAGTAGATACTTTTCTTTAATTAAAGCTGACAAACTGCAGAGAGAAGACCCAATTTGTGTAAGCACCTGTCTATTTAGTCTTAGGCATCCACTTCCTTTACACGATCAGAACTGCTTCTTTCCCTACAACAGAAACAGTAAACAGTGCAGCAAAGGGGCAGTAGATATGCTTACAGTAAAATTAAGCAGAATGGGGTTTATTTACTTCCTGCACTGTGTTTTATGTCTGACTGAAAAAGCTTCCGTACACATCAAAGAAATATTGATTCAGTGTCTTCATCAAGTAGAAAACCACATTTAAAAAAAACAGGTAGATTGAAGAGTGGAGAAAAATCAATCAGGTATTTTTTTATTCAAGTAGAGAGAGGCAAAGAAATTGATCAGTGCAATTTCTCAGACACAAGCCATCCTAACAATGAGAACAACCTTTGCAAAAGCAGACCCTAGTGCACTATACTCTTTCAGCAGTAAACTGAAGTTTATAATAGAAGATATAATCACCATTGGATTATATGCACAGGTAAAGAATTCTACGCTTTCCACGTTTTCATCTGACAACTTCAAACAGACTTCTTCAAGATACACAGAACGAATAAGTATCAGACACTAGAATCCAAATTTGGTATGACATTTACCCTAAGTTCCTATGTCCAATGCTTTATTTATTGCTTGGTTTCCCTATTGACTAGCCTTCAGATGCCCCCAGCTCAAACAAGTATGAAATGCAAAGCTCTAAGAGTAGTTCAGATTATCAAAACCTTGGCCTAATGTATTGATTAGTATTAATTTCTGGTGTGGTTCAAAAATAAAATATTTAAAGTGTTTATAATCATCATTCATCAGAAGATAAATTCACAGGAATCTCATCCGTGATCTCAGAGTAAAAATTTCACCGTCCTGAAATTTTAGCTTCATTACAGATCTCAAAGGCACTATGTCATGATACCAGCAAGCAGAAAAGGCAAAAGCTTCCCTGAAATGTGGCATCCCTGCCCACAGAAGGGAGCTGGAACTAGGTGATCTTTAAGGTCTCTTCCAGCCTAAGCCCTTCTACGAATTTGTGAAATGTCTTATTAAATCACCCCAGCCCAGTGATACACAAACGAGCATTGCGAATAAGAAGGCACACAGCTTACACACCAAGTTTATCCATCGTGGTAATAAGGTCAGATGGAACAAATGAATCCAAGTCTGCATCCAGGATTCCAAGGGGATCTAGCTGAGCCACATGATGCCCACGGATCTGGAAAAGGAGGAAAGTAAGAACAAAATTAAATCACACTAACAAAAGTCAGACAAAGAGAAAAAGTCAGTGATATCTCTCCACAGTTTGTACATCGGCCATTGAGTTGAACAAGCAAACACCACTGTTGTGATGACAGGGTTATGTATTCCCCAAGTTCTCCCATAAGAACAAAAAATAAGCATTATACTATGGAATAAATATATACTCCTATCAAACAATACACATTAGAACATAATCTTTATTATGTCTGACATACAATTTAACTGGGATTACACTGGAGTTTAAATAAAGAAAGCTACTAGAGAGCACACTCTCAGTTCTCTGGGCAAAATTAAGAAACTGTGATGAGCCCATAGATCTTACCATTTGCCAATTCAGTTGTTTTGTATTTTTGCCTGAATGCTCCTTTCTGCACCTGCAGTATATTAAAATACAGCATTGCTGATTTAAAACACAGATTGTAGCTAAAGTAGTTTATATTGGCAGTGATGGGATCACTCTTCCTGAGCTCTGCTCCACATCAGATAGCATCTGACAGCATCTATTTTCATTCATAAAATTTCAGAAATTTGATCTCTGATACAATTGATATTCAAGACACTGAAGAACACAAATTGAGTGAGGAATTTAGCCTGCTTTCAGTGATGAGTGTGACTGGTGTAAATGCATGCCACAAGTTGCTATAAACTAGTGCCTTACATTATCACATAATGTTGCTATAGAAGAAATAACTAACTGATCCAAGAGAGTCACAAATATAAAACACTTTTTAATACGCCTCTTATACGTGACTCTCATATACCAAATTGACTCATTAGAAGCTTTATATAGATAAATATATTAATAATTTTTCCTTAGATTTTTTCTTTCTAATAACAAATTCACATCCCTTGGGAAGAATTTCATTCACACTACTAGTATCCTAATTGTCCCTGAAAAAAAAAAAAATGGAACTATAATGTGCAATATTAACAGTGAAGTACATCACACAGTAATAGAACATGATTATAGTGTGGTTCACCAAGAAGGAACCTGTAAAAACACTGTTCAATTATTCTATATTTGCAGGGGAGTTTATAACAAAATGGTTTCCAGTCATAAGAAACCAGAAATACAGCATCTTTTTTTGGAACCACAGCCCTGTAAACTCAGCCTGACTTCTGTGATTCTTTACATCTCGTGAATCACCAGTAATGAAACTCTGACAGGCCAAATGATGCCCACAGCAACATCTGTGCCATCTGACTGTTTACAGCAGCACTAAGTTTATCTGACTGGAACAAAGCAAACAATTGTCTCAGACATCATCAACAGGAAAGAATTCACCTCCCTAAGTTACATCTGCTCTTCAGTATTAATAGGAAGAGGATCAGCAAGAATGCCAAAACCCAGAAAGGCAGACAAGGCTGTGCCATATTATTCCAGGAACAGTTTATTCTTAGTTAAAAGACAGTATTTTCCCCAATATCAAGCTATTTTTTAATAACTCTACGACTTCCACTGAATACAGAAAATAGTAACATCTGCAAAAATCAGAGATCAACCTTGTGAAAATACATATATAGAGAATTTTCATCAATTGCCATAACTTTGACTAAATGCAAGTACAGACTGCCAGGAACTAGACCTTGATTTATCTGGCTTCACTTCCATTAAGCACACACATCTCACTGAAAATCCTTCTTTCAGTGTGCCCAGTGCTCTCCTTAGGCAGATTAACTGCCTTTTCAGAAGTCCAGCTCAACAGACCACAAAGCAGTTTACCACAAAAACCATAAAACACTGACAGGTTTGAGAAATGAAAATCCTGTA
This sequence comes from Origma solitaria, assembly GCA_013397895.1. Classification (NCBI taxonomy): domain Eukaryota; kingdom Metazoa; phylum Chordata; class Aves; order Passeriformes; family Acanthizidae; genus Origma; species Origma solitaria. The sequence goes on along the minus strand of VZRL01005376.1, from coordinate 3,051,335 downwards.
TCTTTCTCAATTTCATTTCATTATCAGGCAAAGGAAGGTCACAAATTATTATACCCCTTCAACACTGAATTTAGAGGGTACTAAATACCTTTTAAAAAGCAGACAGTTGCCTTAGGCAATCCTCTGTGATTGTTTGTTGCAGACACATGGGTGCCTGCCATTTACACAGACATTTCTGTTCCATCACTTGACAAATACAGGGAGCAAAATGGCAATCCCTGAACTATTTTCAAGTAAATTGTGTCAAAGCAGCCTAACATTCTCCAATTTTCTCTAATACTTCACCAAATTTTTACTGCAAGCAAAAGTGGTTATTTTCTACATACCTATTTCAAAGCAAATTACATATATTCTTTACGTTCACAAATGTTTCTACTCTTTTTCTTTTTCAACACCTCTCCAACTCAATAGTAACAGTGCAATGCACACAAAAAAAGACTTTTAAGAAGTTCCTCTTCTATTTCTCTCATGACACCAAACAGGATTTAAAATACTTACAGTAGAGAGGAACAGATCTGCTCAAATCAAACTGTAGGAAACTTCTTGGGAAGTTACATACTCATTTAAAAATACTTGCAGAGTATTTTGTTAAACACAGATCTGGTTTTCAGGGTTGGTTTTTTTGGGGGGGGGGCTTACATCATTTTAAGCCTCTTAGTGACATCAAGATACTAAATACATGTCTAAACAAAAACATTTAAACTTGTCTTTCATTTGGAAAACATCTAACCACACCCATTGTTCTATTTCCAAATTCCTTCTTTTACAAGAAAAATAATGAAATTAGACTTAATTTCCTCATTTAATGAAAGGGCTAAAAATCTGTGTATGGAACAAAGTCAATTCTGATGAACAGCTCTCTAAAAGAAATCCATCAAAACTAACCCCAACTCAGTACTGTCAGCCTCCCGAAATTCAGTTTCTGGTTCATTCATCATTTTTCCTCTCTTTTTTTACCTATAATCCTGCTCAAACCACAAGTCCCCAAATTCACTTTGGATATATGAGACAGCAAGTACATTTCATCCTTTCTTAAAGAAAGGCAGTAAGTAGCATCTAGAACTGTAATGCAAACGTTCCCAGAGGTGAAGGCAGCCTTTCACAAACCACTATCCCCATAAAGTGCTTCCAGGCTAAGTCAGAAGACCATCATCAGGTCTGTGGGTAATCTGACTCAAGAGTTTGCTAAACCAGGGGATCTCCCCAGTCCCCATCCAGCACTTCCATTAGACACTGTGCTGCAAAGAAAAAGCTGTCTAGTTCAAGGCATTTTCGATCGGAAGCAAGACAATAGTTAAGAGAAGAAGACAAATGAAAACATTAAAAGGAAGAAGGTTGTTTGCAAAGGAGAGGCCCTTCTTGCACCTACTCCAAAATACACTTACTTGGTATGCTCTTATCAACGACTGCACAGCAAGGTGGTCTTCAACAACCTTTTCAGCTTTCCCCGGTCTCGGTGCCAGGCCATGGCTCTGAAGATATGACACTTTTCCTTCCAGCTGAGCTGGCAGATGGGGATCGTATGCTTCGCCAACATTAGCACTTCGGAAAAACACATCCCAGGACTGGACATGTGTACAGAGAAGAAACAGAAATATTTATTACCTCCAACGAAAGTCTAAACCAAAGCAGCTCTTTCAAGATGCAAATGGAACCTGGCTGCATTACAGTGTTAAACACCACTAAGAGATTGCAAAGAAAGAAAAAAAAAGAACACTGATATGTCCCAATCTCAGTAGCAACTGTGTGTTTTATTTACACAGAACCCTTTTCCTCTCATTTCTTACACTGAGCTTGCTCAGCAGAAAATTCTCCAGCACACAGGACTCTAAAGCATCTGTAAAACATTATCCATTCACACAGCTCTTTTTAATTGTGTTGTTTATTCAGACAGACAAGAATGGGTACGATATTATGCTGTGGATAAAGAGCTATCAAGCATACAAACAAAGAACCTTAATAAACTAAATTAATCCATTCGTTTAATGATACTTATAGAACGTATAGCACTTCAGGACACTCACTGATTATGCTAAATCAGAACCAGTCCTTAAGAGCTTTCCTTGAACAAACTTTAAAAGCAATTAAAGCTCTTTTGAATGAGACTTTAGTATTAAGATCCTTTCCTCACCAGCTTAGGCTACCTTACTATGAAAGAAATCATGGGCCTGGTTTCAGATGCAAGTAATGACTTAAGAAAAGTATTTATCTCAGAAACTGCATCACAACAAACAAAAGACCCTTTTATTCCCTTCTGTGCTTTTACACAAGCTACTTCACTCACATATGCCTGAATCTTGTTTTCCTGAACTGTTTCCATTCTAAGATTGCCACTGAGCCAGGTTAGAATGGTATCAGATAAATGAATGCTAACAAAGAGCAGCAGAATAGGATAAAACATCTGAGATGTTAAAAGAAGGAAGTCTGTGTAAAACACCTCCCTCAGTTGACTAACTTCAGAAAACAAAAAAAGAAGCTGTTTAAAAACTTTAACATATATTTGTGACTGGAACAGAAGAACGGCAAGAGAGAAATTTCTGCAAGGCTGCGAGCTTTGAATTAATACACTTCAAAGAACCAAATGCCAGAAAAGACAAAAACTAGTCCAAAGCTTTTACTTTAAAAAGATTATTTAATATATGCATTACAGAACACACAGAAGAATCTAAACAACGTAATACAAACATGGCATGACAGGAAAATATTTACAAAATCCTGTTTTCAATAACAAAAAGTCGTCATACAGAAATTTCTAAAAGCTTTTAGGTGTTCAGAAACACCACGAGAGGGGCAGCACAAAGGAGCTAAACATCACCCAACCTTCCAAGTTCAAGTTGTGGAAGTGGGGGATTCATTCAACCTGTGGGTGGGATGATGAGTGGCCTCATCATTAGCATGAGGCCACTGCCCAAGAAGCATTGCTTTAATGCACCCCTCTTACTTCTTTATCCATATAAAGCTCTGTTGATACAAATACAGTAAACTTAATTTATCACCCTGCTCTTACGTGGCTTATCTAAACATAGCCTGACTTTTATATGCCCTGACAAATTAAGGCAGACAGATCAGGTGTGGTGGCCAGTTCCAGACACACTGATGAAGAATTCATTCCTCCTCCCTTCTCTTATTTATGCCCATTTCCTATATTCTTCTTACCTTGACCTTGCCAGCCACACTGAGATCAGAAGTCTGAATTTACATCCTGTAAGTGGTCTACAAGAGCCTGTCAGTGTGACTGTATTTCAGCTGGGATTCTCTCTATACACCTTCTTACTCTGTATTAAGAACAGTATTGTTACTCCATGCCTACACAGCACCCAGTCTGACTGTCTGCAGACCCCAGACAGTGAAAAACAATCATAATCCCTTTTTAAATGACTAAAGTAATTTAAACTGGAGAAAGTATTTGGGCAATACACAGTTACTAATTTTCATTAAACATTAAATTAGGAAATTCCAAACACGCATTTAGATCCATGACATATCTCACATTTGGTATTGATTCAAAGTTTTAATAAACAATTTGCTTTGCTTTTGTTTAGGTTTCTTCCTTACTTTTTCCAACATCATGACACACATATAATGATGCTAATAATGCAACTATTCCTTTGTTGAGTAAAACCTCGTCATTTAGACGTAAAAGTTACAACAGCACAGTCTCACAAACAACTAAATGTGTTTTTAGACAAGCGCTCTGTTGAGAGAGTTTTTAACAAAATCCAAATAGACTTGCCCAACAAGTGACCTGTTTCAGGAGAATCAGCATAGGACTGTTTCTCCATGCAAGATCACAAACATAAAGAAAATGTTTACATCTGAAGATGCAGCGAGCTGAGACAGAATGGACCCACACTATTCTTTCCTATCACATTTTTGAACGTATTGATTTGTTGGACAGGCTTGACATTTAATCAGAGGGGAGGAAAAATACATCATTTGGCTACAGAAAATTAGTTTTTACTAGATACACATCCATCAAAGCCTTTACAAATTTCTATAGTGTCTTTCAAGACTGATACCAGATTATAGTCTTCAAGTTCTGTGTATCAATGTCAGTCTTTGGTAACAGCATTTGCCATGTGACTGAACAGATAGAAGACCAGTTTGGTCTCACAGCAAACCTGCAGCTTCTCAACTAAATTAGTAAAGCTCTTCAAGAAAATGGTAGAGGAGGTTTATAATTGAAAAATACATCCACCAAAAAAAAAAATTACTATAGTGATAGATGATACCCATTTTTTTTCCTTCTGCCAGCAAATCTATATTGTAGTTAACAATTATTTTCTCAAGTAATATAACACAATCCAAGTGATTCAGTAGCAACATTTTACTCTCCTATAATAAACAGTGTTGCAATTAGAATAACAAGCAACAGATTCTTTATCTTGATGGTTTGGGTTTTTTCCTAGTGCCATCACAATATTCATCAACTGCAGTGAGGACAGTAAAGCCTTAGAAGACACACACTGAGCATCACTACATCATTTAAAAAAGAAAATTAATAAAATGAAGTCAAAGCAAAACAAACCCCCCTACATTTTTTTTGTAGTCCATAAACCAAGGAGGTGATTACACACTCACAGCAGAGTGGCTGCCTACAGGATAACATGGCAGGCATTATGTACTCCATAGCCAACCATGCAGTTTTGTAATTAATCTTGTGATAGTAATAACTGAGCCTTGTCAAGCTTCTCTCTTATGATCTATGGCCCTGACACCAAGCTTCAAGGAGAAATAATGACGCCTTTTTCAGAGACCACGTCATGTTATTCTGATTGTTGTTTTGGCTACTCTGACGATAGGAAATTCAAAAGACAAGGAAAAGCAAGAAATCATCAGAAACAGATTTGTATAAATAATAAAAGCTCTTATATAAATACATGCATGTTCCTTGATACACAACCATGATATACATAGAAAGGAGAAATTCTTAGAAACACCGAATATACTCATTGGAATGTGATAGCCTTATTTTAAACAGTTTTAAATAAATATATGTGGGAAGACACGCCCAGTCAAATCTTCTGAGAGTGAAATCAGTTCAAGAGCCCTGAATAATTGGAGTTTCTAAGTACAAGCGAATAGAGTATGATTTTTAAAGCCCAGAAAAAAATCAAGCTTTTCCATGTATCCCCTCTGAAAAGAGGCTATCTAAGAAGAAGACATATGAGGAGAAATAGGATATAAAAAGGAAAATGAGAAAAGAGAATGCAATGACTAAATGCCCAAGCTGGTTCTCTAAATCATGCTGGACATGCTGAATAAAACAACGAAATATGAGTGGCCAGTAGAGAGCCAACTTATTAACAATACCATAACCAACACCACATGGTGTCTCTTGACATTATTTTCTAACACTTCCACTCCTTTCCATACTAGAATGACAAATCCATAACTTGTCTACAGTTAAAATCATAGCATGAATTTTTCTGTGTTTTTAAGAAAATAGGGTGATTTCAACCCTTAACATTTTAAACTTGTTTTATGAAAGTTCAAATTGAATAATTTCTGTCAACAAAAATCTTGGGAAGGTATTTGCAGCTTTCAGTCAATGAAATGAGATGGTTTCCAAGATCCCAAAAATTAATTTTGTTGATGAAACAAAGTAAAATTAATTGGCATTCTTCTCTCTCCCNNNCTTCTCCCCCCCCCCCCCCCCCCACTTTATTCATAGGCTGTGAAAAAGCTAACAATTTAGGCAAGGATATCTGTAATCCCTTATTTCAATCCATCATATTCTTCTAAGCCTCATAAATCAGTAAATTTACTTCAGTTCATTACTGTTGCAAGTATATTAAACACAGTTAACCTAGAAAAGAATTCAGACATTCTTACAATTGTGCTGGTTTTGGCCGGGATAGTTAATTTACTGCAGGTTTGGATTTGAAAATGGGGTTGGCAATACAGAGATGTTTTTGCTATTGTTTTTGTTATTGCTGAACAGTGCTTACACGACGTCAAGGCCTTTCTGTTCCTCATCCCACCAGTGAGGAGGCTGGGGGTGCACAAGGAGTTGGGAGAGGACACAGCCAGGACAGCTGACCACAACTGACCAAAGGGATATTCCAGACCACATCATGCTCAGCATGGGGAAAGAAGGAAGGGAGGATATTTGGAGTGATGAAGTTTGTCTTCCCAAGTCCCCGTTATGTGTGATGGAGCCCTGCTTTCCAGGGGATGGCTGAACACCTCCTTGCCCATGGGAAGTGGTGAATGAATTCCTTGGTTTGTTTTGCTTTTTTATGCAGCTTTTGCTTTCCCTATTAAACTATCTTTATGTCCATGCACAAGTTTTCTCACTTCTACCCCTCTGATTCTTTTCCCCATTCACATGTGTGTGTGAGGAGAGCACAAGTGACTGCATGGTTGTCAGCTGGGGTTAAACCACAACAAAAATGCATCTGGAATCACCTGGGATCCACTCCCTATGCCACATCTTATGCTCCTCTGTCAACTCATTTATTGGTTGCTGCTCAACCCACAACCTTCACCACCTCAACAGGATCCACGATCAGACTGCGTCTGAACTGCCAGATGAACTGGATGGCCTTTTGGCAGGATTTTTAACATTTCCGCCTAGCCCGAGCTCCAATCCATAACGCGCAGGTGTGCATTTCGCAGCCGCCCCGGTTCAGCACCCTGGCCAGCTCCGGGCGGCGCCGGGCCCGCTCCCGGCCGGGCGGGCTCTGCGCTCCCCTGCCTGCGCCGGGCTGGACTTCCCAGCCCCTGAGATGCTTGCAGGGCTTCACAGCAGCAAAATACACTCCACTGCAAAGGGGCTGAACAAGGAACTTTATTCATCTAAAAGGAAAGAAGTTCCCCAGCAGTCAATGTAATGTAAATAAAAGATGTCACCTTGATGTCACCACACACACTCCTTATGCATGAGTTCATCCCTTCAGTGTCCCCAGTATAAAAGGGTTGATATCGATCTACAGCCTTGACACATCGTGAGGGCTTTGCAGAAATTAATTCAGTGCACCCACACAATGTGCTACCCCACTCCACAGTGGTGGAGCTCAGCTGGCAGCTACAAGACAAAGGCCCAAAGTCACTTGAGAAAGAGCCACTCCCAGAGAAGGTCTCTCCATTCCAAGTTAAGGCGTAACATTAAAGACCTAAGATCTATCTACTACGTGAATAACAGCCTTCAGAGTTGGCACTGCGTATGTCAGCGTTCAACAAGACTAAGTTCACACACATCATCCAAAAAAACAAGCTACAAAAACACCCCTTTTCGTTTCCCTGCTTCTGCCCTCAGCATGAGGCACTTCCCCATGCTCTAGACAGATTATCAGACTTAGAACAAGAACTTCTAAGTGACATTTTGATATACATGTCTCGAGAACAAGGGAGCAGACAACCAATTTGGTAAACATTTTGGGTACAATTCACATTACTTCCTAGAAAATTACTTGTCTTACAATTGATCAGACTTCTCATCAACTTCTTAAGTTACTATACATGTATCACCATAACAGAGTCCTCCTTGTCAGCAGAAAGCTTGTTAAAAAATAAGTCTATGTATTTGGTCCACAAGAAAGGATTTGGATAATAGATTCTTTAAAAAGCAAACAAATGTATATTGCCTGGAGAGAGAAGAAGAGACACAAAACAACATACTTTTCAAAATACTTAAGAAGAATTTTCTGACAATTTCAGATTCTGTTTTAAGGTTACAGCATCCTCATCTTCCTAATCTAAAGGGAACTGAACATTCATCTTCTTCAGACAGTTTAGAAGTACCAACATAAACACATATTATTTAAATATAACATATTCTCCAATACAGCCTTGTTGTAAACCAAAAAATTAAATATATTTTATTCTTGGGTCTTCTTCTGGATGTAGCTAATTACTTAACTAACTGCTTGACCAGCATTTCCATGCAGGAATCGTTTCAGAGCAACTTTCTATTTCTGGTCTGGACTTCTCATTCTTTCCGCTCTGCTCACCATGCCTGTGGCTCCTCTGTACTTTTATAGTTGCAATATCACATCTTACAGCAATCAATATGTGGGAAATTAATTTCACGTTTTTCATTTCACACAAGACCTTTTCCTGAACTTTTTATAAAAAAAACAAGTTAAAAAGTAACAAGAACCTATTCCACTCTTAATCCAGTATTATCATTTACAGTCAAGACTTAGACTTACCTTATGTACGCTTTTAGGGTTTTCAAGCCATGCATAGTACATTTCTTCCACGTAACTGGAATTACTCCCACTCAGGAATGGCTCTGAGGTTCCTGATGAAACATACCGTCGGCCATGTACAAATGCCCTTCTGGCTATATCCTGCTTTTCCAGAAGTTTAAAGCCATGCCTCGTCAGTGTAGCTGCTAACAACTTCAGATGACTCATGTCTGTTTATTAGACAGACGATCCAAGTCTATTAATAAAATAAAACCAAACTTAATCAGAAAAAGAGACAATGAATTGCAGACACATTTCAGCCTCACAGCAAAAACTGAGGTTTCTGGCTACAGTGCTCTGGTACAAAGCTGAGGCCTAGGCATGAAGCTCCTTTCAGGATTACAGTTCCAGCAGTGGAATTGCTGCTGATGGCCATTCCCACTTCAGTCAGCTCCTCTCACAGCTTCTGTAACTGATAACACCACCCTACTCCCTGAAGCAACCACCATGAGTGCCACCTGCCCCCCAGCCCAGCTCCCTGGAACAAACGAGTCTGCTAATCATTGACTGCTCTAGAGCTCTTGGCAACCCCAACTGCAGTCTCTCTGTTCAGAAAGCTTTAGAAAATGGCCTTTTACTGAGTCTGGCTGGGGTGGCGTCAGCAAACACTGTCAGCCACAGGTGTTGTAGATAACAAAAAGCCACTACCTCAAATTTCTGCCACGAGTAATGGAGCTAACTAAATAATTAGAAGCATTAGTTGAGTGTTCATATTGACGGTAGCATTCAACCAAACAGTGAAACACTGAGAAAACACTCACTTTAATTTGTTTTCCTAACCAGAAATATTTATCTTGTGCTTCCAATGATCTCTTCTGAGTTTTGTACCAAGGAGAGCAGATTCCCTGCAATTTTGAATTGAGAAATTCAATTTTTCAATTCAATTTCCCACAATGGGAAGAACAATAAGGATTGAATCTTCTTAATGCTGAACACCATCAGCTCCAGTGCTAGCAAAAGGAATCAGAAATCATCTTCAAAATAAAAAAGAACAAATGCATCTTACAATTAGTCCCAAAATAATGTTATCTTAATGCTGAAGTTGCTAAAACTGCAGAGAAATAGCAATAATGTGAAATTATTAGTTTTGTTTTCACTTTAGAAGTATTTCGAATGCTACAATAACATGAAGGATAAGGTATTAATTTAGAAGAAATAAAATTCAAATTCAACTCCAAGGTGTCTCTCATTTGTTTAGCCATCCATCTAGAGAAATAATTCATAGGGTCCAAGGCAAAACCCAAGGTTTTTTGTTGCTTGGTGTGACTGCACAATGGCTAAAAACAGAAGTACTGAGCTGCCAAATGAACTTGAAAGCTTTTTAAAAACAACACTGTCATTTTGAGTCATAGAGCAAATTTTAATGTTACCTATTACATGTTAAGAATTTCTCTAATTCAGAAAATAGGATACCATAAAAAATTTCATAAACATTTTCTTTATAGAAATCCCATTAAATTATTTTCTCACTGTTTTTCCCTGTACAGCCTCCCTTCAAAAAACAAAATATATGGTTATAAAACCCCTAATTTTATAAGGGATAGGAATAGCTATATTTTTTATCGTCCAATTTAAAAGTTAATACTGATCTTTAAAAAAAAGAAAGAAAAAGGACTCCTACTAAATAAAACAGTATTGCTGCTTGTTCTTCTCTGGCATCATATTTTTATCCCAACATCTATTTTAAAAGCTGATGACTAGATCCTTTTCTTAGTCACTGCCTTTAACTGTATCACCCCACCAGCGAACCCTCCTTGATCATACCAACTTCCCTTGTCTCCTCTTTCAAGACTTCTGCAGCCTTTTCATTCTCACCCACCAGCACGCCTGACCCGTAGCTCCTAAGAGCAGCTGCTATCATCCACTTCCTGGATGCTCTAAACTAGCACTTGTCCACATTCTCCATGTGCCCAGACACATGGAAAGTATTCTTCCAGAGAAACATCACTGCAACTAGCACACAGTCCTCATTTAAACCTAAAAACTACTCAAAACCACACACTCTTCTCTCTCTACCTGGCATTTGAAGCAAATTGGCAACAGTTGGGATACTGGGATGCTGAATCCCTACTCATCGGTGTTATTTCTTACCTACTTAAATCCCTTGTCTTTTCCCACTTCACAGATTCAAAGCTTATTACAACACCTGTGTCAACACCCGGCTCTGACCAAGGCTCCCAGGCAACTGGAGGAACACAAACATCAGCAGCACCATTTCAGAAGCAGATTAAGTCCTGCAAAAGCTCAGTGACTGCAAGAGCACTGACAGAGCTCATATACTGTCTGCATACACAATTCTCTTTAAGACTTAACACCAAGTATGCATGATGTAATTTGGCAAAACTTGGTGAGATTTCACAACATGTTGTAACAGTAACAACAGAGAGGGCACCATGGCACTTACAGCTTTATGTCTGAGCCCATTCCGATAGAAATTATTATTCCACCTACCTTACTGCACGTAAATCTCACCCTCTACCACAAAACCTTTGCACACATACCTCAGGGGTGGACACTCATTCCTAAGGGATTACCTACTCTCATTTGGAGTACTTTATAAAGACTTGGGAGAGAAGGGAATGAGAGGAACATTTTTCTTAGTTTATCATACTGCAGTGGCAAGCTTCTTAAGTACAGGTAATTTCACATTTTTTTTCTTCATAATATGTCTGCCTAAAGAATGTGTAGCTCCTTCTTCTAGAAGTTAGTAAAGAACACATAGCGGAATAACAAAAATTTGTCACGGAGATTGGAAAATGGATGCAAATGACATAATATATAACAGAAACAAAGAACTTGTAAGTGGTACCAGTCACATCCATCCAGTTCCATTTAAATTTCAAAATGGGGTCAGAGCCATACTTCAAGCAGTAACTACTGAATATGCAATCTATAAAAGCATATAGGAGCTATGTCACTCCAGTCAGATTCCAGTTACAGATTAATATGACTCAAAAAAACCTGACTTCTTCCTAGTTCTTCCTTCTGCACACATCGCTCTGCAGCACAGATGTCAGCTGTCAGCAGCTAAACAAACCAGAGACCACCAGCGTGATCATAGACCATCCCAGCCCACTCAGCCTTGCGACTGTCAGTCAGAAATCGGCACCCAGGACAGCAGGCAGGAGTCAGAAAGAGTTAGAACTGTTCCACTTCACTATGTTTCCTAAACCAACCCTGAAATGAAAACAGTGATTGGAAAGGGATCAAGCTGAGCTAAGAGCAACCTAAAGGATGGTATTCATTAAATCTCTACCAGAGGTCAAAAATAAGAAAGAAGCAGTGAACCAAAAGAACAACCTGATATTTAATGCACCAAAGCACCCTCAAAATGGTGGAAGTAAATGAAAGCCCAAAACAGCTGAAAAATTCTGCAGCTGTTCTGTCTCAAGCGACAGCCTAGCTTTCACCTTGGCACTGTGACCTCTAGAAGTGACTTAATGGCATGGACAGTCTTGTGAATTATTCTTCCCAGGTTTCTAGAGGGTCACAGAAGCATGTGGAAAACAGACAGCAAGACACTTCTGATAACGAAGTTTTAATCCAGTTTTTTTCAAAATCACTCTCAATATAAACAGACTGCATATATGAATCAATATCCTCTTGGTGTTGCCTGTGCCCTTACTGAGTTTCTTAACACGCATGAAGCCCTGCTGCCAATGTTAACAAATGTTCTTTATGCTCTGCAGAAGTGGTTGTTAAAAAGCCTGCAGCATATTTCACAAAAACAGTCCTTCATCCACTATCATGGCCATATTCTATATTACGCATACAGCTTAAAGTTCTTTTTAAGATTGAGTAATTCTAACAAAAATAAGGCAGACAGTAAAAAACCTGGATGAAGATAACGTTTCTCCAAAAGATTCTCATATATCATTTAAATTAGGTTATTTAATAAGGCTATTTCAGGGATATAGACCTCCACATGCTAAATATTTCTTTTCTCCCAGCACAGATATGCCATGCTGTATAGAGAATCCTAACTGTCCATCCAGAAAGTTGACCTGCAGGACGTTTTCAAGCGGCGCACTGGCGACAAGGCGCACACCGCGACTCTTGGGCAATGGAGGCACCTCGGTGCAATAAAACTTAACGGATTTATTACCCTACCCTCGAGAAAACGCCTTCAGCGGGTACCAGAGGGATAACACCGCCATAGACTCCAAGCGTTGTAGAAGAGCAAAGGGGAGCATCGGGGAAGGTCGGGTCTGTTCTGCGGCCCCTCCCCTAACGCCAGGACGCAGTGTCCTGGTCACCCTGGCCACCGGAGGCCGGAGCCTGCCAGGCTGCCAAGGCACTCCCGGCTGCGATGGGGCTGAGGCATCACCGGAGCCCGGGCCAGGACGGGCCTTCCCCGCTCACCCCACATTCTGGGGCCCGGCCCGGCCTGCGGCACGACCCCCCCTCAGCAGCACGGTGAGAGGCCCCGCCGCGCCGGGGGCCTGCGCGGGGGACGGGCCCTACACCGCGGGCAGGCCCGGCCTGGCTCCGCCGCCCCCCGCCCCTCACCGGCGCGGACAGACCTGAGGGG
>VZRL01005376.1:3005719-3038461 GCA_013397895.1 Origma solitaria | reverse complement strand
GGCCCCGGGACACGCCCACACACATCGGGACACTCCCACGCCCCTTGGGACACGCCCACACAGTTCGGGACACGCCCACACAGATCGGGATACGCCCACGCCCCAGGGACACACCCACGCCCCGGGGACACGCCCACGGGACACACCCACGCCCCGGGGACACGCCCACGCCCCCGGGACACACCCACGCCCCTTGGGACACGCCCACGCCCCCGGGACACGCCCACCCTGGACACGCCCCCCGGCCCCGCAGAGCCCCCGGTCCCGTCCCCATTGTGGGGTCAGTGAGTGCAGAAAGCGATTCGATCCTCCCGCTGCCCGGCCCTCATCAAAGGTGTGAGTACAGCCGAGAGCGCGGCTCCGGTGAGCACCTGTGGCAGGGAACGCCCAAGGAAACCCACCCGCTGGACACGTTGTTCGCACCGCTCCTGTGCAGGAGTGACCAGAAGTTTCACAAGGGACAAAGAAAGTGTCCCAAGGACACAGCGTTTACTCTCCAATATTTGTACACAAAGTAGACTGAACGTAGCAGACCTTGAGAAAATCATAGTATCTGTCTGTGAGGGGTTTTTCAGAGTGAGTTACTGTCCCAGGTTATATGGCCAAATATAAAATGCAAGACAATACAATTTCAAGTGTTCCTTTGCTGGTGGAATTCTTATTTACATCTTTCAAGTTTTCTCCTGGATGCCTTCAAACTACATGTCTGTCCATATTCTGTCATACATCAGAAATGGTATATTTTTATTTACCTGCTCTTAATCGAGTTACAACCAAGATCAATTGTCTATACATATGGTAAAATTGGTATTTAGATAAGTATTGACACCATCACATACATTCCAATGTTAGGTAACTTTCAGGGTAAATAATAAGATTGATGGGAAAACAGGGCACATGTTGAAGGAAGAGAGAAAGAGCTATAACTTGTTTTGTGCTAAGGATACAGTGCAAAAATTAATTCATCAGGGTCAGGTGGGCAGAAATGGAAAGTAAAAACCTTAGGAAGAAACTCAACAGGCTTCATCTAGGGTTTTGTCACCTAATGGTCACTCAGATTTTCATAAGGCTTACTGGTTGTTACAATTGTAGTTTAGAGTAAAATTAATTTCTTCAAGATGAAAAAACCCTTAATCCTCACCTAAATACATCAAAAACCTTATTATCATCTCAGCAGTTTTTGTAGCAGCTGTGCACCTTCAGGGGACTGATAAATACTGCAGAGCAAGGGTGTGAATGATGTGTTCATGTTTTTGTGATACAGTGTTTAGTGCAGGGAACATACAGATGGAGCAGAGATGGGGCAGAGGGAGCCCCCAGGATGGCCCATCCCTCGCTCAGTGCTCCCGGGGAGGGCAGCCCAGCACCCCTGAAACGGGAAATGGGTGCTGAACTGGTACCTGCAGCTGGCCAGATGCTGCTTGAGCCTTCTGGCAAGTGGTGAAACATCGTTAGATGCTGCAGCTACTAATTGAGTCTTAACCTTATTTTGAGCAGACAGAAGCCATCTTTAGAGCAATTATGTTACGCTGACTGAACATAAATTCAATTAAAAATTATAGTGAGGACAAGCAGACCTCGCCTCCACTTTAGAGGGAAACCCACATGTCAAATCTGACTGTGAATACCATTGCAGTGAACAGGGTAAATATGTTTGGATGGACACTAAGATATTACAGCATGTTTCAAGTGCTTATGTTGTTCCCAGAAGTCTTTGCCCAGGTTTTTTTTGTTTGTTTGTTTCTTCGTTTGTTTGGCGTTTTGTTTGGGGGGTTTTTGATTTCATTTTTGTTTGGTTGGTTGGGTTTTTTGGTTGGGTTTTTTGTTTGTTTGTTTTGAGGTTTTTTGGGGGGGTTGGGAGGTTTTTTGTTTTGTTTATTGGGGGGGTTTTGTTCATTTTTTCATGTTTAAATTCTTCACACAATAGGAATTTTTGTTCTTGAAATGGCAAGATTCTGGTTTATTGTGATTTTGAGCAGCTCCCAGATTCTCCGATATTTATTGTGACTGGCTTGTCCCACCAGCCTGTCCCAGCAGCTTTTGGTGTACCTGAGCCATACTGCTTACACCCTTACTGCTGCTGGCTTCTGGTGTTGCTTTGTCACCAGTCTGCACCCCTGAGCTCACCTCCTTGTCGTTCATCCATTTGGTCCCCATTCAGCCTGTGATGGACAATTAGCTATTTATTCCTATTACAATTCGTTAAATTTCCATTTACGTGTCCACTTGTATACTTACCTCTGCCTCCTGCCAGCCAAAGGAGATCCACACACCAGCTTTGCTTCCTGCTAAACCATCACACTTTGAAATTGGCTGGAATGAAAATCCAAAAGCAGAATGAAAACTTTGAAAAATATTGCAATTTCTAGCACACACAGAGTCAGGTGTGCCAGCTTGCTCTGCATGGTTCTCACACCAGCTCCACAGTGAGGAAGTGTTAGGTATTAGAAAAGTTCTGCACTGGATAAAATGCACAGCACAGGATAGTCACAACAGCACCCCTGTGCTGTCAGATGTGAAATTGCCTGTTGTGCTGAAAGACATACTGCCTCACTGTGATTTATTTTTTTATATATCCTTATCTTCTGTAGCAGACCAGTGCGAATCTAACAAGTTTGCTTACTTATTATTGCCTCATTTCTGTCTTAACTCAGGCATGAGTTAACAAAAGTAGATCCAATGAGATTAAACAACCCAAAGCATGTTTTAACAAAACTAGAGCCCAGCTGGTTGGGGAAATTCACTGTGCTGCCCACTGAGGGCACAATGTGCTTATTCCAGGGTATGGTGCTCCACACGCAACTCATGCCTTGCTCCTGTCTTCACTTCGGATTGGTATGAGGGTTTTCCTAGGTGGATCAGCAGCCACTCAAAATCAGCAGAGAGTTGTAACCCCAACCATAGGCATAACCCTAACCCTACCCCTCGTTAATTACCCAACCCCACTACCTGGGTTTTCCCTATGAGAAAGATGTGGGAGCAGCAAGGTTGGGGTGCTGCTGCGATGGCCTCTGCAGGCCCTTTCCAGCCCCAGTGTTCCCAGAGCTTGAGGCTCCTTAGATTGCTCCAGCCTGACCCCAGCCCCTGAGGGCAGCTTGGCACTGGGCCAGAGGGGCTCATGGCCATAGGTGGCACAGCTCAAAAAGTGTGCAGTTGGCAATGGAGGCACCTGTTAAGCCCTGGACACTCAGATCCAGGGATTTAACTCAATGTTCTATTGCTCTCTCTCAGTGCAAAAGAGAAATCCCCACCAGATATACTCAAGGTGAAAATCACATGGAAGTTTACCGGCAGAAGCATCAAAATCAAACAATCCAAAGTCAATGATCTTTAGCAAATGACGAAATACAACACAGAATGCAATATCAAACCACTTATCATAGCATTACTTGGTGCTAATTTAGCATTTACCTAGCATAAACATAGCTGAGGCTGAGAAGAACCATTACACTTGTGAAATGCTATGTTCCCCAGAAGCTCCAGGAAAGGAGAATTAGGAAAACAAAGAGAGACAGAGAGAAAGACCCAAGGAGAGATGAGATCTAGAAAAACACACAGAGAGCTACCACCTCCTAGGATTCCAGCAGGGGCAGGATGGGAACTACGTGCAGGGTTCTAGGCTAACTTCATGCTGTGTCCTTTTAAGCCCCACAGCCTTCATGTAGTGCCCCTCAGGTGGGATGGCCGGTGGCTTGGCCAGTCAGGGCCCCAGTGAGCACCTGGGCCACCCCAAGGGTCCATGACAGAGAGCTCAGCCAGGCCTTGGGGCAGCTCTGGGGGTGAAGGAGGGCATGGCCTCACCTGCAGCAAAGCCCAACCGGCCCCTCCCAGCAGACACAGGCACTGCCATTCCCAGATGTTTAGAGCCATGCAACATCCAGGCTCTGGCAGCAGCATGCTGTGATGGAAGCCTTTGCAATGTCCTGCCCAATGCCTGTGTCCCTGCAGCTGTAGGCTCCACAGCTCTCTGAAGCCTAAGCCGAAGCCACAGGGCAGCTTGGGGCTGGGGCTGAGGTGCCCACCCCTGTGGGGGTCCAGATCAGAAAGGTGTGGGAGCAGCAAGGCTGGGGCAGTGCCGCGATGGCCTTGGCAGGCCCTTTCCAGCGCCAGTGCTCCTGGAGCTCAAGACCCTTTAGCTCTCCTAAACCTACCCCTAGGCGTCACCCTAACCCTAGCCCTAGTTAATTACCCGAGCCCCCTATCTGGGTTTTCCCTATGAGAAAGGTGTGGGAGCAGCAAGGCTGGGGCAGTGCCGCGATGGCCTTGGCAGGCCCTTTCCTGCCCCAGTGTTCCCGGAGCTCAAGGCACTGTGCTCCACACAGCTCTCTCTCCAACACAGCACGACTTCTCAGTGGGCTTGTTTCTTCAAAGGGTAATCTCCTAGGAGGTGGTCTGGGTACAGGATTAGTCATAGGACAATCTCATTAATAGCTTATCCCCAAGATGGATACATTTATGTATTTTTGGCAACTCTTCATTGTTGCTAACGTAACTCCACTAGAGATGATGTTTACCAGAAGTTCTCTTTAAGCCAAGCCAGAAACTCCATTTGCCTTTATTTCCGGATGTGTTTATTACACAAACAGACTACAAACTAACAAAGGTTCAAATCTAAAGCACCACCTCTTCTCAAAGCAAGGCAATTTGGAAACTGTAAAACCTATTTTCACTCTGAGCCTAACAATAGACACCATGGATGTCACACAGGACTCTGGTCATTATGTTTGTATAATATTTAAATCTGAGACCTAAAAACCTTAGAGCACCCCAGACCAAAGAGCTGCAACAAATGATTCAGTCAGTTTTCAAGGGAGAGTGTTTGGGGTAGGTTCATGCTTTTCCTAGGCAGACATTTCAAATAAGTTTAAAAGGGGGTTTTAACATCACTTTTTTTTTGTCAACAAATAATTTATCAAACTTTTCTCCCTCCCCAGTCCTACATAAAAGAAGCATTTTAATTAAATTTGATACCTCCTTACAGAAATGTTTACGTGAGGAATTTCATAAGGGTTATTTCTGTTCCCTTTGCTTTCTGAGACCTTGGCTCTGTGTGCCATAAGCTTCAGTAATATTCCTGACTTCCCTGAATAAACTTCCCATGGTAAAGGAGCCATGTGCTCTGGATGTCTGAGGGACAGAAAAGTCAGTCCCAGTTTCACACAGCTCCTTGCTTTGGGCAGGTTAAATGTGAGGCAGCAAGGAAAGCCAACAGCATGCTGGGCTGTGCCAACTGAAGCACAGCCAGGTGCTGCAGGGAAGCAATGACTGCCCTTTCCTCAGACACAGGGAAAACCCGGTGGGGGGAGGGAGTTCAGCAGGAAGACAGAGCCAGCAAAGCCAGGCTCCTCACAGTGCTGCATAGCAGGAGGATGAGAGATGGTGAAATAGAAATGGTTCAATCTAGACTCAAGGAAAACATTTTTCACTCAGAGAATAAAAAACATTTCAACAGAAACCCAGAAATATGGTTCCATCATCCTTGGAGGCACCTGGACCCAACTGAACAAAGCCCCAGACAGCCTGGTCTGACTCTAGTGTTGATCCTGCTTTGAGCTCTGGATGACCTCCAAGCTTCCTTCAAACCTGACTGAAGCACCTATGACTTGTACCAGTTTCACAACAGAAGTCACGTCAAACCTAAGGGTAAGAATGCCATCATTATTTTGTCAACAGACAAACTCATATCGATAGTTTAATATGGATAACAGCTATCTTGGGTTTAATTATTCTCTGTTCTAAAATGTCAGGCTGTGATGCTCTGGAGAAAACAGGTACAAATACAGAGTGTTTTATTGGAAGATGAACAACACCTAAGACTGCTCCTTGATTGCTTCTGGCCAACAGATTATTTTCAAGTGATTTTATTCTCCAAACATATTTCTGGACAGAATAAAACTGCAGGAGCCCATTTGTCTGGTCACATATCTGTTAGAGAGATACAAGCTAGACAATAGAGCCAATTGAAAATCAGGTAGACACAACTTCTACTTGGTGGTTTCACAAGTCTTCCTAATAAACTAGCCCATTACAGCTACAAGAACAAAAGCAACTGTTGCTGTAATTATTTCTTTGATACCTCACTGTATTTTCATTAAATTCTTAGAGTAAACAATTAACTACAGTATATACAAAGCAGCGAGTGAGTCAGTAAGATACGTAGGTTAAAGAGGAACTCTGGCATACAACATTTATTATAGCTGCCAAATAATGAATTCATGTGGAAATTAGCAAGAGCACTAAACTTAATTTGTCCCGCTATTTTAATGGGAGGTTAGTACATTGGCAGGCAAAACAGCAAGAAGTCTTCCCACTAACTGTGGAAACAGATCACCACTGGCACTGCAAAAGAGCCTGCCAGCATTTGGCATGATGACAACGAACAAAGCACTGCCAACTGCCCTTTCCTTAACCAAGAAAGAATTGAAAATATCATCTTCTTCTGTTTTACCAGTGGATTAGGAAAAAACTTCTAGCAAATTGTTTTCAGTATTTGCAGGTGTTTCATTAGAGAATCCTAACAAAAATAGAAAAAGAAGAATTATTTTTGATACCTTTCTTTTGGCTACATCTAAAACACACTGCATTTTGTTAGATTGTCCATTTAGGTTAGAACAAAACATCAAGGTACTCTGACTTCATCATATTCAACTGCAAAATTATACTCATCTCTTTAGAACTATACCACTGACTGTGTTTTCGTCAGGAGGATCTATTTTGATTTTTAATGCTATTTATCCGGATGAAGGAAATGTGTAATTATCTTTCCACTTCTTTTGTTTGGAAGAAAATAAGGCAAGACAGTCCTCCATCAGCTAAAACTTCTGGGGAATCTGAGATTTACAGCTCTCACTAGGAGCAGGGTTTGCTAATGAAGCTTTTGAAGCCACAGCGGCAGTGTCTGATTGTAATTGCTGAAAGGTGACTCTTGAAGAGCTTTTTTTGCACTAATCAACACCACATTGTGCCTCAAAGCTAGAGTTCCCTTAGAAGAACTGCCCCTACTGAGTTATTCTGCAATAACGAAACAGGCTTTTCTATTTACTTCTGTTTTTCAGAAGTGAAAACGTACCTGTTTCGCAATGGGATCCTTTGGAGTTCCACTCCAAACCTGTTGCACAGTTAAAACTTCATCATTTCTTTCTAACACTTTCCTCTGGCATTCCCAACCCTTTCTCTTCTGGTGCCAGAGCCAAAGGGATCATCTGTGAAAGTATTAATATAAAATATCCAAGGGCTCAGGAGTGGGCTGGGAATATCAAACCTGGTAGATGTAGAGTCACAATCATTTCTTATTTTCCTGATGTTAGCCATTTGGAAACATTACACAGTGCTGAACACAGCTGGACAGTATTAGAAAGTGATTCTGCTTCACAACTGAAGCAGCTCTGTGCTTCCTTTATGTTTAGTTGCCAGCAAACTGTGAGTTGTTTTCCTGGAAAGAGGAAACACCTGAACTGAGCAGACACGTGAGCACTCAGTTATCAAAAGGTGACCTTGCTGTTCATGCTTCACATGAGTGTTGATCCGTAAGCAGCCACCATATCACCAAATGTTTTCAGAAAAATAATGTTGGTGCCATAGGAAAAATGCAACAATTCACCCCAAACTTGCCCCCAGTGTGTAGTTTTGTGCTTGTTTCATCAACTTGTAATAAGTTGTTCTAACTTGTTCTAACTTTGCTCTCAATTCCTTTCAGTCCATGCTGTCACATTACAGAGATCGCCCTATGTTACAAAGTCCTCACCCGTCGATGCTGAGCTCACTGAATTGTTTAAATGCTTATTAACACAAGGCAGTTGTGGAGTTAGGACACAGCATCATAACAGGGTTCAGCTCTCCAGTCTCTGCAGGCCAGCTACCAGTGGATGTCTGGAACTGTGTTTGTGTCACTTTATGTGAAAAGAGTATCTCTACAGCTCCATTTGAAGACATTCTGAGCTGCATGAAATCCTAGTCTGATGAATCATAATATCACCTTGAATGCACAGAACACTACATGAAGAACAACATCATTACATGAAAGGCAGGACCCACAGTGAGATGAGTTTTGGCTGTAATGCTAGGTTTGGAGTTTTAGTGCTGTTGCTGTGGCAGCCTAAGGCAATTACAGATGTTGCCTTAACAAACAGACCTTTCCTGCATAGACCCATTCCCTGGATGTGCATAGTGCCTGTGGGAGGCTGTCACTGAAGCCAATTATAGAAAAATATTGAAAAGTCTGTAGAGGCGTCTGGCAAGTGAGAAATAAATCCTACCTGTCATTTCTTACTCAATCCAGCTAGCAAATCATGATCCTCAGTCATCACCACCTCGGACCTTGTAGCACAGGAAGGATTTCACTACAAAGAGCAAGGATTTCATGTCACTTTGGGGACTGTGATTAGCCCAAGCCTTAAGTAAATGAGTTTGGATCTGGCAGTTCAGTCAATACTCTAAAGCCACTAAGCATGGCTGGCACACGTTGTCACCACGGGCGCTCCGCCTGCGCCAGCAGCTTAGCAGGAGCGAAGGCCGAGGCTGAATTACGACTGCTCCTGCAGACAGGGTGAAGCTGTCGGCTGAGGCTGAGCTCATCGGCCAGGCGCTGCTGAGGAGCCTCAGCCCAGAGCACAAACAGAAAGCGAGCACTTCAGTAAACAGAGGCGTTTGCAAGGAATTCACACCTTGTCAAGCGTGGGACAAACACACTTGGGTTGCACCACCAGGACTGCTTTGTGGCAGTGTGTTTGACCTCTGTAAAGAAAGGCTGCTGCCTGTGTCTGTGGGCACTGGCTGAGCGAGGGACACTCGCGGGGGTCCCTCACCTCCTCCTTTCAGGCCACTTCGGAGGATTTCCCCCATCTGGGAGCATTACCAATACTCATTTTTGGAAAGGCTCTACAACACAAACCACAAAATACAACATTATGCTACTTGGGCTACTAGCTGCTGCTTGTGTTATGTGTCAGCCCGGGAGAAATATTAAGGTAGAAGAGAATACCTGGAGTTATTTTCTAGTTCAAGATGCTGGTTGTGATCCATACACTCCTGTGTTGCACCATCCAATAAAACATTGGCCAAGTACCATTAGAGATCAGAATTCAAAGTTGGATTAACTCCCTTAAGACAAAGCTCTGTCAGCTCATTGCTACCTGAATTTTCAGAACAGCCAAGCCTTCCCCTGCTCATTTAAGTATATAAATGCCTTATTTTGGTCATGGTCTTTCATGGATACAATTTTACATTGGACTGTAACATAAACCAATCTCAGAGGAATTTATTAACATTTTGAGGCTCTCTGAAGGTCACATGTAATCAAGATTTGGGGCAAAAAGAAGGGGATGTTTGTCTAAAGCAAACAGAAATTTGATTAGCCTTGAAACCCTTCAAACTACTGGGGTCAAAGCCTTTTCTAGTAGGCAAAGGAGGTTCCTGCTGCCAGTCAGAGAAACAAACCCCTTCCAAAACTGACATGCAGAAGGTGCAGGTTCATCTGAGTGCTTCCAGCTCTCATGCCAATGACTGGAAACAATTTTAAGACTTAAAAACGAAACCAACTCAAAAAAAAAAATAAATAAAATAAACCAGTCAAAAGATTTAGAGCGACAGATGCTGAAGTCAGATGACTTTAGGAGGTACTTAGTTGTCATTAGAAATATCTCATCCTCATGATTGCTCACAATCAGGTAGTCCAATTTCAGATATGAAAAGAAAAGCTCCAAATCTGTTGCATTTTAAATTCAATTTGCTGGGTTTGGCTGCTGGTTTTTGTGCAAGTGGAATTGGCACAATGAGGGAGGGGTGGACTCAATCAATCAGTAGGTCGTTTTTTTCCATCTGAACGCTCAGGAAATTGTCATCACCAACAGTAAAGTCTAAATGCCACTTAGCAGAGATTTAAAATGTGGATGAATTAGAAGCCTCCTTTTCTCAAAGTTGTGATATGTTCAATCCCTGTCCAGAAAACTCTGATTGTATTTTTTCTCACCTTTGTTCTCAAAATGCAGAAGTTTTGATTTTCCACAGAATGTAAAAATCAAACATCCCTTCACTCCTGACCCACATTTGCTGCAGGTCATTTAATTATGAATGAAAATGCCACTTGGTTTATATGAGTTCCATTTATGACAGAGATTAAGTTATGAAATTTGTTCTCCTGGCATCTTATTAATACTGCTCTGCTGTAAAATTCCTCAGGCAACAGGCGAAATAATGACTTAAAACTGCAATATGATAATTACCTAACAATGCAGGCATTTTGAAGATAGAGTTAGCTCTGGATTTGACAATACAATTTTTAGGACCGTATCCTTTATGTAAAAGGGTGTGAAACACTTACAACTACCTTAATTTATTTTCATGACATTTTGGTTTACAGCCAATCAATTTCTACTACATTAAAGAAAATTTTGTCATTATTCAATAACAGGATTTAGCTATTCACAGCAATTTTCTTAACCTTTAATTTTGAAAAGGTATGTCTTCAAATCTTAGCAAAATTAACTTTATGCCATGATGAAACACTTTGATCTATACAGTGCCTTTATTGCATCTGGGATGCCAAGATGCTTTGATGAATGAAAAAAAAGAGCAAATTCAGCACTGCCCATCAACTTCCAGCTGAAAGCCAGTTGTACATGTGCAGAGGAGCCAAGTCCTCACTGATGCAAGGCCATGGAAGAGGGCTCTTCTGAAGTATCTCTAAAACAGGTGTCATAAACTGCATCTAAATCTTACGTGGACACAATTAATTAATTGATTTGTCTCCCTCCCCTTTCAAATGGAAGTAAACAAAACTTCTCTGTGTTTAGTGGTAATTCACACAGTTCAGGATCATTAACTTTCCTAAGAGTCCCTTTAAAGGCAACACCTGATGTGGAAAAAGCACAAGAGATTAATCCACAATAGTGGAGCAGGTTAAACTCCTAGGAAAAGATCTTTAATATAGTGCTTTTCCCCATGGTCAGTTCTGCAGGCCAGTAGTGCCAGAGGGGACACCCTGCCTTCTCTACATATGGATCCAGTTCCCCACTGGATTATGATTATATCGTGACTGGTTATTCACAGTCACAAAAGAGGGCCCCATTAACATGGGAACGTTGTTACCTGATGAAGATGCACAAGCCCAGGGAAATAGTTCACTGAAAACCTACTCTTTGGTGTTCCTGTTACAGAAAGCAAAACAACTTGAACCAGCCAGGCAGCCTGGAGAAAATTTTCTGTATTTCTCTTATTCTGAATTCTAAAGTTGCAAGTTTCTGGATATGTAAGGCGCTCACGTTTGTCATTTCCACACAGAGCACCAAGACAGATATGACTTATCGGACACTTACGGTCAGAGCTCCATTGACGTTTTCAGAGAAATATCACCTTTCTTTTTTCCTCTCCTGTAAGCCAAGCAAGACTACTGTCAGTATCCAGTCAGGACAGTCTTCCACAAACAAAAACCTTCAATCAAACAGGCACCAAAGAAAAACCATACAGTTGTTTCTTCTTGAACACAACCAGGAGATGGCAACCCAGCAAATCAGAACACAGAAACAAAATTCAATTGCCTCCTGACAGTATTTTCTGCCTTCTATGCAAAGACCTGCAAACTTTGAAACTAAAGGCTAATTGGGAACATACATCCCTGCACTCTTTATAGCTGGTCTTGATGATGATGATTTCTGAGAGAATCTAAGCATCACATTTAGAGAGCATGACTATAGGAGATTACTGTAATAAATGTGAAAACACTGAAGTTTGCCCCTGATTCTGTCTTTGCTTTCCTGGTTTATTTTTTTAACAGGTACTATTAGCAATTTCTGAGAATAAATGTAACGGTTCCCCAACAATCAAAATCATTTTCTCTCTCCAACAAGTGAGTGTAAAAGAAAGGTGATAGCACTGTCTTTGAGCAGGAAGATTGCAGTTCTCCCCTGTAGCCTCCTAGCACACTCATCCACCCTGAAAAGATGTCAGACACTCAATAGCCATTACAGAGCACACCCAGACAGGATTTACAGGGGTTTAATTCCTCACACACTCCAGATGTTGTTCTAAGTGTAAGTTACAGTTCACACAAAAGCTAGCAAACATTGCACTTCCAGGCAAAAACACCCATCATGCCTGTAACATGTAGCTAAGGTCAGACATATTAAAAAAAGGATGATATATGGATATATTAAAACAGTTTGTCATTTGTCATTCCCCCCTTCCTACAAAAATAGCCTTGTAAGGAAAGCTCAGGATTTGTGTAGCAACAGTGATTAGATGCTAACACACATATGTATGTCTTGGATCCAAGCTGGTAGTATCATGTGTGGCACTACATTCCTGTTTCTTGTTAACTAAGCACGGACTTCTAAAACAAACCTGCCTCACTGGTCCTTGGTTCTCTTCCTATTTAGCAACTGCAGCTTTTATCTGTGCAGAATCTCACTTTGATAATATTAATTACAAGAGGAGGCAGCGGTAGTAGGTATAAAAATTCCAATCATTTGCAGAAGGCATCTCTAAAAAACAAACAAAAAAAGATGCTATTGAACTGGGCCTTCCAAGTGAAAATAACTGAGGGAAGGATAGACAAAGCCTCTGTGGAAAGTTCTGTACAGAGAGAGTAGGTTCTTATCTGCATGTTACATGAATTTTCCAAGAGGACGTTTACACAAAACAATGTTTATCACTTGGACAGAAGGAGATGAGGCTTGACAGTAACATTTACCCAACCAGGCATGCTCTTACCATTTCACACCCAATAAAGAAATTTCCTCATTGTATTCCATTTCTCTAAAAATTTGAACATCGTAATGGTCCTCTTAGTCAACAATGAAAAAAAAAGGGCAAAAAATCTCATCTCTTTAATATCACCTGTTCAATTTACCATTAATTAATGAATAAAAACCACAGGGGAAAAAATCAGCACAAAAACTTGTCTTGCTGTTTTTAGGCACATCAGCTGCACAAACAGTTTTCAGTACAATCCAAGAGAGAGGACAGCTGACTGTAAAAGGCTGAGGTGTGTGAAGTGTGGATAGCAGAGAGCCAGCAAGCACAGCCAGCTTGTAAAGAGTGCAATCTCACCCTCTCTCTAGGCTCCTGTCCCCTGCCTCCCAGATTTACAGCTGATAAGCTACATTATCAATGATCCACACTCCACCAGCTCCTGGCAGCTTCTCTAAAGTTTCTTCAAAGTGTGTGCGTGCACAGTGTGCACACCCCCACACACATCCCAACAGTGTCCCACAGTGTCACCAAGAGGACTTGGAACACACCAGTGCCTCCTTTAACTGCAGACCAAGTGCCACTTACCAGGACCACGCAATGAAACCCTGGCTGACAGCTCAGCTCAGCAGAAATTGATGGTATTGCTGTAATGGAGTTATCAGTGACAAATACCTCCTATGCAACTTCCAGGTCACACTCACTTAAGCAATGATAAATGAGCATGAAACACTGTTAGCACAAAACAAAATCATAAATACTCAATTCTGTGTTTAAAAAACCCAGCAATTTCAGACAGCTGTTGCATCTTGCAGTCTCCATGATTTTATGGATGTTCTCACTCTTGTCACAGAGGTGCCACAATATAGCAAAAGATGGTTTTATGCAAATATTAAAAATAAGAAAGGAAAAAAGAAAGAAGAAAGAAAAGAAAAAACCTGAGTCATCCATCCAGAGCAAACATTGCATCACCCTACACTGGCTAATATACAATTACCTCAGTGAACCTGACAGAGTTTGTAACAGCTTTTGGAATCCCAAGGTCTGACATCCATCTGTCCATCCTTCTGTCATAGAAAGCTGCTCAGGATGAGAGGATGCAGACTGTCTGAATGAAGACATCAAAAGTTGTGAAATTCAGGTGTGTGGGACTCCTCTGTCCAAGCACTGACACAGGTGGAAAAACAATGGAGAAATACAGAAGTCTGTGATGAAGCAGTCCTTGCATTTGTGCTTTATCCCCAGGGTTATCTCCACAGGCTCCAGTTGCCTTTAAGAATTAATAAAGTGTATTCCTGAGGGTGTTTGCTGATTACAGTGAGATCAGTGACAGCTTGGGACAGGGGAGACTGGCAGCTGCTTCTGCACTGCAGCAGCACAACATGAGCACCTTCTGCCTCCCCTGCACCTGGGATTTCCAAGGTACAACACGAAGCCTATCAGCCCTTCTCTCCCTACCCAGTTGTCACGCAACCAAAGCCCGCCACCCCCAGCCCATCCAGCACTTAGCCAAACACTGCCTGTGGAGAATGGGATCCTTTTGGCCATTTCCATGAGCAGAGTTATCTGGGCACAGTGCAGGGAGCTCACTGTTCAGCCACGGCTCACCTGCTCATTCCAGCTCCCACGGATGTTTCTGTCGGTCACCGTCTTTGCTGCTGTTTGATGGATGAAATCCTTTAGTATCAACACTGCAAACCTCATAAGCACAGCTACGTATAAAATCTTAGGAGCAATCAAATCTTATTTTCATCCTAATTTTCTGTAATGCTAAAAAATCAATTCCTTACTGACTTAAAACAAGATTTTTGAAAAAGATTGAAATGGTTTTATTTAAGAGGGTCTTAGCCCCACCCTTACAAACCATACAAACCCTTATACAACAGGTTAATTATTTACATATTTTTAGGGGGTTATTTGTTTTCATTTAGCAACCTTTCCTTCATGAATTTCAACAAATAATTAACATTTATTTGCTTACCAAAAGCTTGGGAACATCAGAATATCTGCATATGGCAATACAAATGGATGAAACCTCACACTCACACTAACACCCTTCCAATTTACAGCAGTTATTTGCTTTTTATATTGCTATGCAGACAAAAGCAACCACCACAATACTGTACAGGAAGAATAAATTTCTCACCTCTCTGTTATGTGTCAATTTACTGCTAGAACTATCTGCAGTATTGTGCCCTGTGCATTCAAATGTGCTGCAATTTCTCTGTCCTGGAAAGTATATTACGTGATAAATTACACAACATTGCTTCAGTCAGAATTTTTTAATTGTATTCCTACAAAATTATGTAAACATTAGCATACAGATCCAGAAAAATCGATACAATATAATGGTGCATAAACTGTAAGTTTAGAAGAATGTCAGGAACACTTCAACAGTTTATAAATTAATATATACAGTATTGGATACTCCTCATCAGATAAGAAACCTCACAACTGAGCAATTTAGGTGCAAGAGCTGTAGAACAACAGAAGTGCTCAGACACCAAACTTGACTACAAGGCAACATTGCAATCAACATGACTGCCTGTTGTTGTTTCATATTAAGCATTTAATTTAGCTGCTAAAAAGTATAAAACAGAAGTTTTGCTAGGAAGTTTATTTTTATTGGAAATCATATAGCAAACATCCCTAAAATAATAAAAAAATCCCAAACCCGGACTACTCCAACACCAGGCTTCTGGAAGAGTGAAAGTAAAGCTTTCTAAGCTGTACAGGAGAACCATTGGCATCTCCATTCCACACTACTTCCCTCAGAGCACCAAAGGCATTGCCAGCTAAAAGAAAAATTTGGGTAGTTTGGAAATGGGGAGTGGTGGGTGGGAGGAAAAAAATATGCAGAGCATGTATTGGGCTGACATGCAGCAATCTGGGCAGTTCAGCTCTTTAGTGAATTAGAACATCATGGGAATGTAACACCATTGTTAACTAATTCTGGGCTATTACGCTTAAAAAAACCCCCAAAACAAACAACAACAACACAATCTTTAGCCTGCCTGTGATCAAAATCATATTCGAAGCATTCTTACAATGTTGCCTTTTACAAGGTCAGGAACACACCATAGAATGCAGGATATATCACTCTTATTCAGACAACACATTAAATGAAAAAGGAGTTATTTTCCCTTCTTCCTGTACATACAAGCATAATTCACAGGAGGAAAAAGTATGGTAAACATATCCTAATGAATGATCTCAAACAAAAGGCATTCTTCCCCATATTAGAAAATGCTCAGTATCACTGACACTACAGACTGCATAAGAAGACTGGGATTATCCTGGAAGCACTTGACACAGCGAGAATTCTTTTAACTGCATACCTATAATATGATCATTACAGAATCTCTCCAAAGTTAAATTCTTCTGTTTCTAGAGTTGAAGTGGAATTTCATTCCATCATATTTTGGTACATTTTTCATACCTGACCAATCACTTCTCACAATGACAAATCATATTGCACTAATGAAGAAGTATTTATATATAATAAAGGGGAGGTCGTATCTAGCCATCTAAAGCTTTTTGTTATATTTTTTTCCAGTTATTTAGGAACAAATTCTGTTCATCTCTTCCACAGGAGATCCTGAGTAGTAAGGTGAAGAAGGTTTGGCAGATAGCACCAGTTTTCCATCACTTGTCATAATTCACAGGGTACATCTATCATCAGCAATGCATCTAGAGGCATTATCATACTTGAACCTAAATGCCCAAATAAGAGCTAACAAAACAGTTATTCCTATTGCCAGAATCTGAGCCAACACTGAAACACCAGGAGCAGGAGAAAAGATTTCTGCTAAATCTGAGAACACAGGTTGCAAACACAGAAACAAAGCCTGAAATTCTAGACAAAATCTTTTCCTTAAAATGGATGGGGGTGGAGAAAACTACAACTGGTGGGAAGAACAGGAAGAAACCTCTGTGTCCATCACTTCCCAAGTAACACACCTGCAAGCTGCCCACTTAGAATTAATGCCAAGGTACAGCATCCTGAAGGTGTTTATAAATGACCCAAACTATTTCCTCTTGCTTCCCCCAGAACAGCTCAAGCAGTGAGTGATTTATTTGAAGCCAGACTGCCAACAGCTTCCAGCATTTAATTACCATGGTGTGATTGAGGCTTGGAGAAGTTTTATCTGACATAACTCAAAAGGATTCATTGATTAAGAGACTTAGGTCACTACATTTCTGCTGCAGTTTTTACTTGTATTGCTAACTCGTAATAGCAACTATGACAGACAAAAAAAAACTAACACAGGAGAGGTTAAACTTAGGAATCTCAGCTAAAACTTAAGCTGGGCTTAAACTACTAATAGACAAAAGTCTCACTGGATTTGCCCTGTACATAGACCTGAAAAAGTTTTATCACAGATGCATCTGCAGTTTTGTGTAAACTATTAAGGTACTACAGCAACACTAATTTGGTATTCACAGACAGTAAAAGCATGGGTTTTAGACATGTTTTGCCAAATCTTCACTGTTACTCCCATGTCTAAAATGACACAGGCAAAAACTCCTGACAAGACCTCATGTTCTTATCTGTAGCCTGCAGATGTTCCTCCCACTGATATGTGATTTGTTTCCTCACTCACGTATCCCATGGGGATCCTACACTCACATATATGCATACTGAGATAAGGGAGAACTGATATGACAATATAAACACAACTAGCAGACCTTAACTCAAATATTGCCAGCAGCACTGAATCTTGAGAAACTTCCAATAGACTAATGCGTCTAAGACCTTGTTCAATGTGGTAACAGATAGCACCAACAAAATGGTATTGAAGAGTCTCATGTGAAAATCTTTCCCTCTGCCTCCAGCTTTGGTCACATTCCTCATTTTCCCACTCTCATTGCTTTTTCTCTACTTCTTTATGCTAACTTTTATGTCTGATCTGGTAAAGACCATGCAGTTGTGAAATGCATTCTTGGCTTCTCCAGAACTTTTCCATTTTCAACTACTTGTTAAAAAATAGATTAGACCCAGGATATTTTAAGATAAATGAATGAAAACTTTGGTAAGAACACTGATGGTACCTTGGCAGTCTTAAGGATCATGACAATTTTCAGTAGGAATAGTCATTAAAATGCTTCTCTCTAACATCATCCCAGGAGTTACATGGCTGTCTGTACTCCAGCTCTAAGCCTCCATGAGAAATCTACATAAGAGCTCTGAAAAATAAAGGCAAAGAAGTACAGGGAAATCTGAAGTTTTTCAGGAATTTCAAGTGAAATATACACATGTATCAAAATATTCTACTCAATAAGGTATAATGCAAACCAGACTTACCAAAGAAATTTTTTCTGTACACACATGAACAAGGTTTTCATGTATGAAACCACCAAACAAATAAATCTCATCTCTCAAAGGTGTTTGTGGGGTTTTTTGTTTGGATGTTATACATAACTACCAATGCAGTCAATATAAATTAAGCCAGCTCATTCATTATGTCCAGCAATTCACACAATCTACCAGTGGGAGGAGAGAAACATTATTCTGATCAAATACATTTATTTTAATCTTCAAAACACAACCCTTTTTCTTCATCCTCATCATCATCATCAGTAGAATCTGCATAGAACTCAATGGTGTTGTATATGAAAGAGTACAGCTTGACATCTGGTCCTGAAGTAGAACAGTTTCTGCATTGTTCATTGTAGTATCTCAGCAACAGCCTATAAATGTCCCCTTGGAAAACCAAAAAGAAATCATTAAACACCATGTAAGAACATGCCGTATGAGCAATGTATGATTGCAAAGGAAGGCTAGAAATGCACATGCACACTGTGGCTAGGAACATCGCTAAATGGGCAGTGACAGAGGAGACAGATGACTATGTAATGGGAATGATTGTAGGTTGTTCAGAACATAGGATGGGCTCCCTCAACTTCCTCCACAAGCTATCCCAACATCAGGCTTACTTACTTACTTACAAATGTATTTCCAATTACCCAGCTTTGTGCTTCTCTCCCAGAAATTAAAAGACATTTAACAAATATAACAGGACAATGGATATACTGCTTTTCTTGTATTGCTACTGGATAATACATCAGACCACATCTTGCACAATGGACAGAACCACAAAAAGACAAATTTATATCAAGAATGCCTAAGCAGCTTTTCCCTTTTCAAAGCATTACTGAGTTATATCAAAAGCTTTTGCAAATCTTCTACCTACCACATGTATCTGTATTTTTCAAATTCTACAGCATAACTCCCAAGTGAATTAGAAAAGCATTCCAGAATAAGTCTTCTAACTGATTAGCACTGTGCAGTTGATCCTGAATCAGAAGAGTTCACTATTCTGAAAACAGGTACAAATAAACCAAGACCCACTTGCTTGTGTTCAGGACTTGGTGACCAAAATTCATATTGGAAAATTTGTTCTTATAGAGATGGTCATGTCTCTTTTATGCACACAAAGATTTCTTTTTGCTCACCAATAGTTTGGCCCTTCTCACAGAGAAAAGTATGCATGCTGTAAATGTCCCGCATCAGCTCCACATCTCCAAAGGTAAAATAAACAATATCACGTCCAGCCTCAGCAGCTGCCAATATCTGAATTAAGGCTGAAACAACGAAAATAAGATTTTTCATGAACATAAGATAAAACAATTTGCTGAAAGAAAAAAGACAGCCTAACTTTACAGCAAACTATCATAGCATCCATTTCCACGTGGACGCTGCAAAGCAATACAAATAGGTAGATAATTATTACTTCCACTTTTTAAATAAAGTAAAGAATGCTGGGCACTGCAGGTCAAGAGTGTTGAAGCATCATACCTACAATAGAAGTATGCAGCACAGAACACAATGGCTTATTCTGACCTATGAGGGGTGATGTCAGCAATGCAATTCGTGTTATTTAACTTCCAGCTTTCTGTCAAAATCATTGACATTCATTGACGTCATTGACAATCATTGGCCCAAACTGCAGTCCAAGTTCTGCCAACAGCTAACACTACAATATAGACAGACTTGTTCCTCTATATGGAAAAGAAAGAAAAATGTTTCCTATCTTGGAAACAGTTTTTTGAAGATTCACCTTGAGAAATCATCTGGGGTATCGATCAGCAGTGCAGCTGAGCCAAGCTAATGAGCCACTGCAATTGGAGAAAGTAGCTCTGGTCCACTTCTCACCCAGCTCCTGACTTTTCTGCAGCTCTCTGGTGCTCATCAGACATCATTGTGCCAACATCATTCACCAAACTGGCAGAAAAGTTATAGATGAAGAACAAAAGCTAGTTGTTTTCTGCTAGAAGAGCAGCTGAATCGGCTGAGTGAAAGGTTTGCTAAGAGCCAGAGCTCTTAGGGAGGGCACCAGACCACAGACCCAACAATTAAGGGGAGAAGAAACAATGAGGGAAGAAGAAAAATCAGGACCCTTTTAGGCAGCACCGAACTTACAAGAGTGCAGCTTTTTCACCAGCCAGCACTGCCAGGCTGGAGTGCCACGGAGGTGTGTAATCAATCAGAGGTTCATTTCAGGGAACTAAACAGTCCAAACAATGGACCCCAGCAATTATTTCATCTGCTGCAGCTTGCCTTACTTCAGAGCCTGTTGGTGCAGCTCTGATATGAATTCTTTCTTTTTCTACCCAGTAAGTAGAGTTAATTAAAATGTGATTAATAGTGTCTTTGTAAAGATTAATTTAAAATAAAACAGTGTACATACTGCATTACCACCTGCTAGTGGAAGCTAAATAGAAAGCTCTTCAGAGCTCAGCTCAAGAATCTTTCACATTTTTAAAGAGACCTATTAAAACCCTGCATTCTTTAATAAAAAAAAATCCTCTTGTAAACCCATAGCCAAAATTATAAATTACATGATTCACATGTGAAATTAATCTCCATCTGGGAATGATATTTTAATTAAACTACTGAACCAGCTGTGGATTTAGTAAAGCTTCAGTAGTTCAGCTTTTAAAGAGTCTAATTAACTAGCTTGCATAGGGGAACAGAACCTAATGAATCTTATCATTCATTCCAAACAAACAATGCAGTTTCACTTTATAAAATATTAAAAATACCCTATTGTTTATTTTGAATTGCTATGGATCTTACGAAACAAGGATCAAAATTTTTGTCAAGAATCAGACTTCACAGTCTTCTGGACATTAATGATACACAATACCACAGGAAATTTCCATGCTTCTGATACAGAAAGAAGCAACACAGGAAGAGCAATAGAGCCCCTGGTACCAGGATCTGGAGGGATCTGAGCTCTCTTGCCCCTTGCACCCAGCTGATGTGATCCCACTTAAATACTTAACTTCTGGGCTTGCACCTGAAGGAATGGCTGCACTGACATTCCTTCTTCTACATTAAAAAAATATACACGGGATATTACAGTTCAGATCCAAGACCTTATGCAAATTAAAGTCTTTATTAAACCTTCCTAACGTAAATCAAGTACGACCAGATCCTACAATAAATACTAGTCCTGATATTGATAAGATATGCATTTGACAGCCTATTTTATCTAATGGAAATCAAAAAACAACTGCCAGGAGCTCAATGAGCATTGAGAAAAAAATAGATGCTTTATGAATTAAGCACATTAAGAAGGAAAACTAATGAAGCTGATAGCCTCATGACTGTCTCAATGTAGATACCTAAAGCTGTTCTGAAAAGCAAATTTTAAATACTCTCCAAATGTTTGGAAACAACTAAAAAATGTAAATTTCTATTTAGAATTATATGAACCAGGATATGAATTTACATATCAGGATCCATCAGTTCTTGAACTGATGGAAAAGGTCTTAAATGAATGTAGGCATGTGATATCTGCTGCATTATAAATATTCTAATTAAATACAGAAGAACATGAGAAAGTGAGTGATGCAGCAGGCAAATCAGGAAAGAAAGCAGCATGTCTGAGTGACTGGAAACCTCTCTGGCATACAGCAATATATTAAGGAGCAAAACTAAACATTAAGCATTGCCAGCAAACTTGTGTAGCCTTGCAAATTACCAGGTATTCTACACAGCTTTGCAGAGATATGAATATCAGGCAGAATCTAAAAAGACTGCTCTAGAAAGGTCAACTGATTTATATGTCTGACAACTGCAATGAACATGTTTTTCTGTGAACTAAAGCTGCATGTTTGTGCTTTGGAAGGTTTCAGTGCTACAAGTCCTTGCAAACCCAGCATTTCACCATCATGTGCTTACCTCAAACTTTAAACTGAAAATAGCATAAAAGTATAAAGCATAAAGGATAAAGTACAATGCCTTTTTATTGTTTAAGGCCACATTACTCATGGCCTAAAGATCAGCACTAATGAACCAATTCGACAGAATGCCATTTCTTGGCAAAAATACGTTAATTAGAACAAAAGCAAAAAATTTACTTGAAGAAAAACATACAGCCAAGGATCAAAATGTAAGTTATTAGATTAATTTGAACATTAACTAATTGGTACAATTTACCTTTTAATCGGGAGTCCCCTCCAAAGGCACCACATCCCCAGTTTCCTGTGGCTATTGCAGAGAGATGTTGAGGTGGAACATTGGGTCGAGAGAAGCCACAGTAGGCCTGCATGCAGACAAGAGTCAGAGATGAATTTGAGAGGCAACCTGGTGCCATACTTTCAAACAATAACATGATAACAATCATCAGTATTGTCTTCTAGCAATACCAAATTCAAACTTCTTTAACATACCATTAGTCTTCCTTTAAATTTAACATCAATAATAAAAAAATTTAAGGCAGGAAGACTTTTGCCTTATTTGGACCCAAGTTTAAGATACAGGCGCTGAACCCCAGGCATTTCATCACAGCTACAAGAAACTTTTCAAGACAGCCTGAACAGAAAATTAACTCACACTTAAAATTTTCTTTAAATACCTATCAGTCCTCATAAAACATCATCAGCCAAACCAACATTATAAAAGTTGCAGTAATCTACCGTAATTTATTTTAAAAATCTAAACTGAAGCAATAAATTGGAAATTGTAGGCTGATCATAAATTCACTGATGTAGGTAATTAGAATTTTGTACTAAAATATCAGTGAAGTTTACAAACTGTACTTAACTGTCTTTTTTAGGGCTAATTTCATTACCAACCATGAAGAAACAAGCTGATGAATGTTACTTTAGCCAAGATGCTAAGATTTTACAACTAATTTATATTAGTCCTTCTGCATCGTACATCATTTTGAGGGGGTATATTCCCTTTCCAGCTGAGAATTAGGGCAGTGTGTTCCTATGTTTGAATTTATTTAAAATACATCCTATAATATTCTATACCCTCCCATACTGCAGAAAGCAGGAGGCTTTAGCCACAGTATCCTTGAACTCTTATGTTCAACATCCAAGCTAAAGCAGAGGCCCACTGCATCTGTAAATGTAGAAGCACACTAAGGAGACTCATTAGCATGTTTTGATCCCCAAAATCAGCACATTAGTGGAGTATAACTGAATTAGCATTCTTATACTCCACTGCCCAGTAAAAACAGCACTGGCACTGCTAGAACAGGCCACACAGCTCTCACTACCTATGCCTCATACCAGCCATGCAAGGCCCTAATTCTGGCCCATTAACCTTCTTATTAACTTAGGAGAATGTGCTCTGTGAACTGGAGACTGATTCCAGACACAGCACGTTAGGAGATAAAATTTGTGCATGGGATAACAGCAAAGGCCTTGAAAACACTGGCACAGATTGAAAGCTAAGGTCTCATAACCATAAACAGCTCACTGATGACAATTACTAGTCACTGAAAAAGTACAACCTTAAAAGCTAGGAAAAGATTGCTTTAGCTTCAACAAAAGAGCAGCAGCAAAACAAGAAGAAAAACAAATCATAAGGAAACCCCAGCTATGCAGATGACAAAGCACCTGCCACAGCTTGGGAAAGTAACCCAATGTTCCCAAACAGTATGCAGCACAAAATCCAGGGCAGGGACCAAGGACTGGGAAACATCTCAAATATCTTACTTAAGGACAAGATCCCAAATTAGGGATGGCAGAGAAGAGGGAAAAAAAGACACCCACCACAGTTCCAGCTTCCCCTGTCAAAGAGCTCTTCAGCCTGGCAACTTTGATTTGTGAGATTATCAAGGACCACAGCCACTGCAAAGTGCAGTTTTGTACACACACAGCTGACTTACAGCAGGGTCAAGGACCGACAACTTCGAATATATAATGCTAATGATTAATAACGTGCAAGAATTATTAGTAAGAAGTGTGCTAGTTTTGAATGTCAGCCCAGAAGTTTTGTTTAAAGGATTAAAACTGGCCTGCATTGTCAGTCCTCTTGAAGACTGTAAGCTCTAAGTGGCATGTATTCACACATATGCAGCTGCAACAGCTCTTACGGCTATTGTGAAAATAAAGGGGATGCATGAACAGCTGGATCTGATCTCAAGAAAACATCAGTATATAAAAAGGTAAACTCCCAGGCAATATGTTAATACCCCAAGAGCAAAGAAGAAAGGAGGAAGAAAAGCAAGCAGCACTGTATTTATGAACTGCCCCATGTTAAAACATGAGGCACCTCCTTTTCCGCCTTGATTGCACAGCTGAGTAGGATTCAAGAGCACAAATCATAGGGAAAGAACTTACACTCATAATTTAGAATCATAGAATAGCTTGAGTTGGAAGGGACCTTAAACATCACCTCATTCCAACCCACCTGCCATGGGCTGGGATGCTATTCACTAGATCAGGTTGTTCAAGGGCCCCATCCAACCTGGGACTGAACACTACCAGGCATGGGGTATCCACAGCTTCCCTTGGCAAACCTGTTCCAGTGCCTCACCCACACAGTAAAGAATTCCTTCCTAATATCTAATTTAAACCTGTCCTCTGTCAGTTTAAAACCACTGCCCTTTGTACTGTCACTATCTGCCCACATTAAAAGTCCCTCTCACTTCTTTTTGTAAGCCCCTTTAGGTACTGGATAGATAAAATAAGGTCTCCCTGAAGCCTCCTCTTCTCCATGATGAACAACCCCAACTCTCAGCCTGTCATTTAGAAGCAGGACAGGGAAGAGTTAACAAAATGTATATCCAAGTTTCATTTATATTTTTGAAAGTTATATAAAATATACCTTTGAATAGCACATCAAAGGATCATAAACATATTTGACAATCTTCTATTTTAACATTGGACAGCAAAACCCTGTCATATGAGACACAACTATGAAAGAACTTCTTTAGATGAAGACAATCATATAAAAATATTGAAAAGGTTCTATAAACATTAGACTGCAGGCTGTTATAAGAAGTTACTGGCCTTGTTGAGCTCTCTTCTAATTTTCTCTGGACCAAACTGATCAAGGAAACGTCTGAAGTGAAATGCATCTATAGCAACAATTTCAGTGTAGCGTCGTTGCCATTCATCCCTAAAATTGGAGCGGGAAGAAAAGTAGATACTATTAGTTGTTTAATATCAGCCATATAACCCCGATTCAAAATGAGCAATTCCCTGCAGAACTTCTCTGTTAGAAGCAGCTGAAAAGGTGAACTCATAACAGACAATGGAGCACTTTTTCTTTGTGGGCTGGAATGAAAGGAGAATCAGAAATGAGACAGGCCTCCCCATAAATTTAGAAATACTCTGGCTAGACTTTGGGCATGAATGAGAAACAAATCTAATTACACAGGACTATTTATCAAGTATGTAAGAACACTGCAAGGTCAGTGTTTCTCGCTCTTCCTCCAACATTTAAATGGGAGTACACTGTGTATGTTTCTATACCAAATGAATAACTTTGTATATACACTCTAATGACATTGCTGGAGAAATAAATTCAACAGCTCAGAGCCTTCCACTCAGAATCATGGTATTGATTCTCATTTTGTCACACATCAGCTGCACTATGGCATCTGAGGTATCACTGCCAAACTTCTTGTGACATTGCAAACCACAGTTCAGTCAGTATTTTTTTAAAAATGTGCATTAAATACATATAACTCTAAACTGTAAAAGATGTCGATCTAAGAACCAACATAAGGGCAGCAACCACTTATTAGCATTCATGTGGCATTACCAATATGACAAAACTTTCTTAGCTTGTTGGCTCTACTGAAGAGAGCAACATCAAGCAAATATCCTATTAAGGCAAATGCTAGGAAATGCTTAGAAGTGCCAAGTTTTCAAATTTCTAACATTTATTTATTCCTTCACTTAAAATACTTATATGGAACTTTACCTAGGGGTCTTATCTTCGTGGCTCCTTGCCCACCGGTAACTCTCTGCATAGCCTGTGTACTCACTGTACTGCTCAGTACCTGAAACAAATGATTTTCCAGATTACATGCAAAATAAGTACATATTTTTTCACCTGGCAAATCTTTGATAGGAATCACTGCTTCTCCAAATGAGCACACAGCTCTCAGAAGCAATGGGAAACAAAGAATTTGTATTTGCACCACAAATACAAGATTTCCTTGTAAAGCTCCCTTCCCACAGCTGGTGAGCAGCACCCACCACAAAACATTATGAGTGCAGATCTACATATGCTGCCCAGTATATAACAA
Organism: Origma solitaria; assembly: GCA_013397895.1. Classification (NCBI taxonomy): domain Eukaryota; kingdom Metazoa; phylum Chordata; class Aves; order Passeriformes; family Acanthizidae; genus Origma; species Origma solitaria. The sequence goes on along the minus strand of VZRL01005376.1, from coordinate 3,012,272 downwards.
GAAGTGGTCAGCACCAACAAAATACCTCTGTAAATGCACAAAGACCCAAAAACCCACAGTCTGGAACATACCTGGCTGCTCTTGAAAAGATCCAACCCTATCTTGGCAAGGGTATCCTGGCAAGTACTAAAGGCTGTCAGAAAGTAGCTCCTTAAGGCCACCAGTAATTTTAGCTACTATGTTCTGCTATACCAACTCCTTTCCAAAGGTTTATCCCAAGACCAAGAAGGAGCACATCTTAACTGAGAACAAGGATCACAACCTTTCTAAAAGGCTGCCTTTCACCTCATTTTATAGAGCTTCAGGATCTTGCTTCAAAACCTGGGGATTGCACAAATTCTTCAAAGAAATACTCCTGAAGTAATGCCCCAGCAAAATCACACCTTTTCCTGCTGTTCCAAGCTCACAACAGCTGAGTTTCAAAAGTAATCATGGAATAGTCTGGGTTGGAAGGGACCCACAAGGATCATCAAGTCCAACTTTTCAGTGAACCCATGACCTTGGTGTTATTGGCACTGTGCTCTGACCAGCTGAGCTGACTTGTTTGGTGCCATACAGGTATCATTTGGCACCAATTATAAACAGTAAGAGTAAGAAGAGAACTGTTAAGCAACCCTTTAATTTGTGACACCAGCTATGCCTACAGATAAAACAGGAAAAAATAGGTTTTAAAGAAATGCAAGCTGACAGCACAAAACATCTGATTACTAAGACAAGAGTGCTGCCTAACTATTGCATAGATCAGCAATACCCTGAGAATACAATTGTTTAGACTTAATCTAAGTTTTCCAACCCCTAAATAAAAATGCAATTGAACTATCAAAAACATAAAACCATTAACTTTAAACCTCACTGACAAGGGAATTTGAATGTTTACTTCCAGTAGTCTCAAGCATAGGAAACAAGCTGTTAAAAACTGTTTAATATGATGCATACACATCAAGATATTTTTCCCATTTACCCATATTAATTTTAACTGACAAGACTTATCAATGCTCATTTAACTCATCTGCCCTGCTACCCACTCACTATTTATTTAGTCTAGAAGACTAATCATTCTGAAGGCACACAAATCTCACTCAAGCCTATTTTGAAAAGTTGCTATGCAAAATGAGTAACAGATTCCTTACTGAGAGTTCACTTCCTAGTAAAAAATCATCTCAAAAATGTGGATGACAGAATATGCCCATGTATTCATACACATCCATGCCCTCAGACAAAGGACAACCACAAGCAGCTTCCATATTCAGACATCAGCCTTCTAATTGAATTGTAGGCTATCAGCCTTCACTAAGAGTTTTCCTGACATGAGTAAAATTCAGTTCTCTTGATATGCTCGGTAAAAGTGTCTGAGTACAGAGCAGGAAAAGACAGACAAGGGAAGCATGTGACTCTTCTGAGAGCTCTCTTTAGAGAACAACCTAGCAAAACTTCCAGCTTCAAAAAGGAAGCATTTCCTTTGGTGTCTAACACGTGGAAAGAAAACTCTAGGTCATCAAGATATTGTACCAGGATAGATTCAATGACAGACAAAGTATTAAGCTGGCTTCTTCAAGGTTCGTTGTTTTCATTAATTTTTATGGAAGCGTAGTGTCTGACGACAAAAGCACCAGGAAACAAACAAACAAGCAAATACACACAGACTCACACATATATCTATTTAAAAAAAATCAATAATGGAGAAACTCAGAGAAATCACACAAACTCTAAAGTCATGTCCCAGAAACATGAAGTTAATGAAAATCAATGAGTTTTCATAAGTGAAGCTCTGGAAATCTGTCAGACAAAAATGATTATTCAACTGGCAACACTTTTGCCTGCGAACTACCAAAATACAAACTTCTGTTTCTGGGAGAACAGAAGCAGTATGGGATAAACTGGACATGTTAATGTTCTCTGTGAATCCTTTTTCTTTCCATTAAAAAAAAAAAGAGCTAAGAAAAAGGCAAGTCACAAATAAAGTCCCACCAGAACTTTAAAAACAAGCTACAAAACCTAGAAAAGCCTACCTAAAGTCAAAAGAATGTAAATACAAGTACCATTCAAAAATCCATCCTTTGTGAGACTTGCAGAAGTTACAGCATCAGACAAAAAGTGAAGTTGCCAAGTGTTGGTGTTAACGGGACATCACCAATTTAGATTTGCTATTATTACTAAAAATAAATACAGTTTTCTCAGACTCCATAGTCTAGCTTTACATTTGCATATGATCTGTGCAGCACTAAAATGCTCCCAGGAATTGGGAAAAACCCACCATAGTGTTCCTCTAGTATTGCTAATGAGAGAGAAATTATACCCCTGAAGGGGCAGTACCACTAGCACTGAATCAAAAGTAGATGTGAAAATTGCAAGGATAAAGTTTTGTAGTCACCAACATAAAGGCATAATTCGTTCCAAAAGTAGGGGGAAGGTCTTTCTTTCCCTTACAATCAGTTCTTCCAACCCTTTTCTTGCACCACCATTAGTCTTTGGCTCTCCCAGCGCTGGCACAATCAGCTTGCTAAGCCGAAAACCAATCTTCACCTCTGAGTAAATTTTCAGCCAAACCAATTATCTCATCTCATCTCATTTGCTGCCTGGGTAATGTGGTCAGAAGTCTCCAAAACTGCTCCACTAAGATGTGGTCCTGCCTGGCCACTGATAGATCTGTACATTTGAAGCAAATATAGAACACATCTGCTTTTAATGCTGCCTGAGTATGTGTGAGTTCAAACAGAGGAAAAAAAAGAAAAAAAAAAATCTGAATGAAAAGCAGTCACACGTATTCACAGGTCTACCAGAAATGCAGCTGTGGGAATCTCTGGTGTTGCTGCTGACATTTCTGCAGGGAGATGTCTGTGTTGAAAAACTCGACTGTTTGCCTGACCAGTTCCATAGTCATTACAGCAGTGATCTTAGCCAGATACTGTGCAATCACAACAAATTTAATTTATCTCCCAATTTCTTGGACTCCTCTGCAAATTTAAGCTACACAATTATAGCCATTAGGCCCCCGAGTCAAGATGCATCACAAAGAATGTAATTTATCAAGAAGATCACGACATAGAGAAGACTCAGCTAAGAACCAATGTGGAAGAGTTCCAGGGATTAAACAAAAATGATGGAATTAATATTTCCATTAGAGAAGAACTCCATATCTCAAGTACTAATTGCAAAACACTGAAGTACTCAAGAAAACTAAAATGTTGCTGCAGTGAAAAAACATTCTCACCTTTACTTGTCCATGCCAAATCACCATTTTTGTTTGCAGGGGAATGGAAGAAGGTCTTTCAAAACACTAACTTAGTGTTTCCCCCAATCAGTTATTACCCAGAGCTGTGCTCTTTTTTTACCTTTTCCAAAAAAGTCTACCCCAGAGGACAGTGCTTAAAATATGTTAATATAGTATCATAACCAAAATACAGAACAGAAGTCTCTGATGGCCAAGAATGTTTTTCTGACTCAAGTTTTTAAAAATGTAATCACAAAAGCCAATTTATCAAAAACTTTTCACAGAAAAGGCATTACTTCTGGCAGGATGGAAAAACAAAATAAAACACTGTCTTAAAAAGATTATCAAGTATAAGACTGAAAACAAAAGATGCTCTGCCCAGTAAAATCAATAACTCAGGACAGAGTAAGACCTGCAAGATTTAAGCTCAAATTTCTACTGTGTATGCATGTGAGAGAAAGAAGTGCTATATATGGATTTTTCCAATAAATGTGTTCTAATATCTGTAGAAATTCTGGGCTTTTGAGACAGCTCAGGTAACAAAACCAACATTTTTACTAGAGCTGATTGAAAAATACAAACATAGTCTGTTATAATATTTACCCAGAGGACCTCTCTGATCATATATTTTTTTCTTTATAGTTGCCCTTTAGTGTACATAAAGTAGTATTACAGCATCATTTTATTTTTCAGTCATGAAAAATGCTCACTCGTGTATAGAATCAAGACACACTGCATGACCTGGGCTGCTCCAGTTCTTAAAAGCAACATTTGGTCTTTTGATTCTAACTGTTTTGATCCAATGGATAATAAAACATTCCAAGCTCTATGACAGAGTGGGAAGCAAAAGAAAAAACCCTTTCAGCTAAGCTCTGGACAGACAGGACATCTCCATACACAACCCCTCAGCAACATACCAGAGAAGCTGGTTGTTTTTGATGTAATTATGAACCCATAACTAACTTAAAAGTAACTCAAACACATACATGGAACTTACAAGATGAAAATCCTTAAGAGACAGTTCCTAACTTTCTACCCTTTTCTAATGGATGCTGATTTTCTACTCTCCCACTTCCTCCCCTTTTAGGTAATCAGAAGGTAGCTCCTCCTCAGAAGAGTGGTCAATCCCACTGATCCCATCAAATGTCACAAATTCCAGAGAGGAACAAAAATCCCCCATCCTTTTACACAACAGAAGCAGTACCTGCTGATACCTGGGACGAGCTAATAGCTGGATATTATGGCTGTTACCTTTATTGCCCAACAGTATTGCTTAGTTAAACACATCAAGTCCTTGAACACATTTACATAGGATAAAAGAAGTTTTTCTGCTTGATTTAATTTTTTTTGCTCCTTTCATAAAGTATCTATGGAACAGTGTCCCTGTGGTGTTAAGAGGTAGGATGAAGTAGGAAGCTCTTTGTCAAATGAGTATCGACTGGTTTTTTCCTTTTGTTTTAATCCTTACAGCATTTAAACATACTAAACTTCAACTTGAAATGTACTTAGTATATATAAAACCAGAATTAGATGTGAAACATTTTCTGCAAAGACTAACCTGTGATGATAAGACATTCATTGTGATCCAAGACTTCAGTGATGAGCCTTGATACAATCAGTTCTGGATTGATTAAAAACCGAATTTCTTCTTGTACTAGTCCTGCCCCAGTCACACCACCTCCAACAAAACGGTTTGCAAAATCAACCTAACAAAAATACATTCAGGAGGATTATGATAGGATAAGCAAAAAAACCTGTTTCATTTACCAAGGCAAATAAAATCCGGTATGAATGTCAATAATTCTGGTTCAAATCTGCTGCTATCATTTAGAACTACAAGCAGAGGGACCGATTAGCATGACCATGCCTTTTTTTTTTCCATTTGACTTCTCAGAAAACTTAAGACAAGTGAGATATTACACAGCAAAAGCAATTTTGCATTTGAAATGCTCCATATCCAAGTTTTGTGGGTTTCCCTTGAAAGGGCACATATTTCAGAATAAAACACATTTCAGTAAATGTGAAAGATGAAAACAGCATTCTTTTTAGGGACATTGAAAAATCATTGGGTTGTCCTTTGAAAAGCTTTCTGCCCCAACTGTCTACCCTGAAATGTCTTTAGATTAGCACTGCCTCTGTAACAGTTCTATACCCAAAAAACCATCTTACGAATTCTCCTTGCAATGTACTAACACTCTCTCGTGAATTCTCCTTGAAATGTATTTGAACACGGCAAATCATTTTGACTCTAAAGGTTTCTGCTTGAAATAGAGAAGCTCTGGGCTATTTTTTGCTGCAATAGTACATATTTTGCAAATTACATTTTCATACAGACAACAGTTTTAAGAGGAGTTTGTTTATTCAATAAAGTAATCACTATTCACTCAAATTAACTGTCCATATAAATTTATAATTTTAGAAAGTCACTTCATCTTTCAAATGCTATTAGCTTCTTACTGGTTTTTACTTAGACAGCTGACGAGAGCACAGGTACAGGAGGGGGACAGAAATTGCTGGGGTGACATGAACACCTGTGTAGATTACAAACTGACCCAGGAGGCAGAGTCCAAAGCACACCAAGAGCCAGCCACTACAGCAGCATGTGTTCCTTTAGTCTGTCCTGGAAATACCAACACATTTCAGCTGTTTAAGATTTGCTGAATTTGACTATGACAAAAAAAGTTACATGAAAACCACTCAAATGTCTGGTGTGCCAGGGCCCCAAAGCACTACAGCTGCGCTGAGTAGCCTCCCTTCAGGCCCCATCCTTGACCCCATGCAAACACCGGCCCTGTCCTGGACCTCACCTGAGACACATCACCTATGGGGCCATGCCCAGCCTGTGCTCTGCTGATACCCACATGCTCACCAGATGTCTCTCACTGTCCTTGGTGCCCTGACTCAGCAACTTGCCTCGGTCTGATGGCCACCAGCAAGCCAGCAGGAGCTGCTACTGTCACCATCCCTGCTCACTGAGCCTGGGGTCACTGCGGACTCCTGCATTGTCCTGGTCTCGGTCATCCTGCTCCCTGCTGTAATGACTGCTTTCCATCTGAGCAGAGATATTCTGTTTGATAAGACTTGAAATAGCCAGGAGGAAAAATACCACATCCTCAGCAATACTCACTTTTAGAGAGTGACATGGAAGTGGTCATTATTGAGAAATTGCTGAGCTCTTAATAATTTCAGCACACATTTCAGTGCTCAAGTTTCACAAAGTTATGGGACATTTTAAAGTCTGTGCAAAAAGCACTGCAGAAAAAAAATCTTCCTAATCTCTCTCCTTCTCTTCCAATGCAGTACTTGCTCCTGGCTAAAAAGTTCTAATTTTTTTTTTTTTTT
>VZRL01005376.1:2962360-3005692 GCA_013397895.1 Origma solitaria | reverse complement strand
TTTGGTAAAACAATTCTAGAAGACAGACTTTTTTTTTAAAAGAAAGGCAGAAAGCAAACAGCTAATTTGAAAACTCAAACATGTTCCTTCCTATAGATACGGAGAGGACATCCTCCTTATGAATTTCTTTTGCTGACTGCCTCCCAGACTGAAACAGCGATGCTGGCAGCAGCAAGAAAGTCTCCTGGAGCACTGACCTGGTCACTGTCTGGGGCACAAGAACAATTTTTTAAAAATAAACTGAAACCCTTGACAAGTCATCAAGATCACAGCCTGAATCTTTTATCTTGTCAATCTTTGATCCTGGCTTGAACCAGAAGACCTGAAGCTGTCCAGGACTTGTGATTTTCTGTCAGCTCTTTCTGTAACAGGTACATGTGCTACCTAGATGAGCTGGGGAACATTGACAGTACTAAGACTGCCCAAGGAATTAAATTTGATGGTGTTTTTTATGTTGCAATAACATCTTGTCATTAAAGTCAGTTGAGGATAAACAAATAACTTTGTTAAGCCGGCAGACCATGAAAGTACGACAAAAACATGAAAGCCACATTAACTGTTATATCCACTTACCTGTAGCATGCCTTGTCCATTGCTTTCAATGGTGCCTTCATAGGTGACATGCAATCTAGACAGTTTTTTCTGAGATCTACCATTGAGGAAAAATATCGTATAGAAAGGATAATTTCAGAACCCCCACACAAAAACACTAATTTTAAAACAAAACTCACCCAAACCCAAACTTCTTCCACACCTTAAACATAAGGTGGTTTAAAAAACAAATCCTGATGGATTAAAGAAAATATATTTGTCTTGCAGAAGCAATTTGGAAAAGTTTAACATAGTTATTTGTTCAGTTTCTTCAACTTTTACCATAAAACCCCAAATTCAAAATTGAAGTCCTATGCTTCTCTTGCTCCACATTAACTCGCTAACCAGCAATAAACTGCAATTCTTGTGCTCATGCTGGTTATCACCCACACTTCATTATATTTCCTGTCAGTTCTTAAATCAAGTCATCCCTCACTTTCCCCCCCCACTCAAGCAACAGCACCAAAATATGCTGTTTTAAAACTTCAACTAAGACTTGTTTGCTCTACAGACAAATAGGGGAAAACTCAGGACACAAACCACTCGTGGCAATTCAGCCACTTCCCTCTGTATTTCTTTCTGCAACAATCCATAGCAAACACTGTTTTCTGTAGTACTTCCAGACCTGAATCAATTCCAAATTAATGACATTCAGTTATCGTGGACTTAAGAAATTTCTTACATTAACAGGATGTTTGACTTACCTCTCCCAGTCTGGAAACTCCTGGAGACACTGCCTGGTAAACGTCACCAATCCCGTAGGTTCTACAGGCAAACCAACCCCAAAGGAAAACGTATTAACTGTGGAAGCTTTCGCCCTTAGATTATGTTGACTGGTAAGTTTTGAAAACTACAAACATCATTCTTGATAGATACCAAGAGCTTAACTTTCCTCAAGAGTGACTCTGAATCTTCCCTGACAGCCTGAAGGCAAGTGACATGAAGACCAAAATACTTAGTTCTCTTTGAAGTTTGACTATTTTAGTTTTTCCAGATCTACGGAAAACTATTTCTTAAGTAATTTTCACTTCAACAACACTAAACACTACTAGAAAGACACAGTAGTTGAAGTAAAATGTGGTGCTTTAGAGAAAAAGAGATTGTGAACCTTTAAAATCAACAATTGTTCAGTGTCAACAGACAATCCAGAGAGTATTCAACATATGGATGGATGAAGCAGCAGCTCATATTTCCAAGAAAGTCCCACTATGTCAATAAGGATGCAGTGTTAGCAGATTCCAAATCAAGCAGTTTTTAGCCCTGCCAGGATGCTGGTGAAATCCACTCTATTCCAACTGAGAAAAGACTCCTGCCCTCCATCCCTCCTCCCTTGTTCATTGAAGGAGGGATGCAGTATCATCTTTTCTCCTTACTTTACTCAAAAAAGTTCAGTTTTTCAACAGAAAGAAAATATCAACCTTTTATTAGGTGATATCATCCTAATAAAAACTTCCGTTAAGACTTATTTCTCTGCCACAGTAAGTCTACTGTGCTGACTCGTGAAAACATGCAGGACAGTATGTAAAGCACAAATGAATCCTTCTAAAAAAGTTTAAAGTGGTCCTACACTTTACTTTAAAATGTAGGTAAAAAAAGGTTTACTTTGAAAAAAAGTGCATAGCTTTCAAGAAGAGTAATCAAGTGCTCTTTCACAAGGGAATTCTGGTCTCAGTTGTGGTATTTTTACAAATCAAGCATTCATTCATCTTTTGAGCACAAAGTCTTCAGTCTCCACTCTGTTCTTTTATAGATAATCCAATCATTATTTACAATAAAAAGAGTTGTAGAATCATTACAGTAATTTATAGAGTTAAGATACTACAGCTTTATCAATTCCAGAGACAAAAAAAGAATAAGAAATGGGGTATTTCAAAGGTATGATAGGAATTTTTAATTCAAGAAAAGAGCATCCAAGAATCTCACTAAATATTATTTAAAGTTATAATGTTAGGAAATCTAATATGACAGTTTCATAAGGCATGTTCCCATCAGATTTCATATGCAGAGGGGGTCAGGGACAGGTGCCTAAATTTAGGATTTTGTTTGCACAAAAGCATCATTACTCAAGTATTAAAAGAGGCTGGTATACCGTATCTCTTCTCAGTCCCACACACAAGTAACTTTTTACCTCAGAGATTTAGTTCTATTGACATTGCTCAAAGTCTGACAGCTGAAATAGGATATAGCTGCATTTTGTGCTGAATTAAAATAATGAACTGAAGACAGTCTGAACCAAGCAAGGGGCTTTTATATTTAATAGTTTAAATCTTTCTTTTAAAACAAACCCTTCTGAGAAAGTAAGTTAATAGTAAAATGCTGACATGTAAAGAAAAAGTTCCTTTAAAAAAGACTATATAAGGGTATTGCTGCCGACCTGATGTATGCTACTACCGTAAAATCTCTTTCTCCCAAAAAATGCAATAAATAAGCTGTAATAGTTATCACAAAAATAAACCTGTTTTTGAAAGCTTATGCAGATGTACAAATTTGTGGTAATAACAGAAGATCTGACTATTCACTAAATTCTCCAAGAGCAGGAGATATCTCATGTCTTGCTATCATTTGTTTTATTTGAACTGGGCAAACCTAGAAACGGCTTTGCTTTGGATCAACAGAAGGGAAAAACCTGAAATATCAACACAAGTAGTGGAAAATCCCTCAGAACTACACACATTACAGTCAAAAGACTAAATATGCATTGTGCAGGAAATCTGAAACTTGACTTGACTTAAAATCTTTCAGCCTGTGATTTCAATGACTGTATATGGGGCCAAGCTCCCTCTACATCCTCACTCTGACGTGGTAAGGCAAGTGGTTGCATATACTACAAGCACTGTATATATATCTCTACACAATGATATGCACACACACTTTTATATATATATATATATATCTAAAGGGGGCTAAAAAATATGTCTCTATATTTTACGCATACCCCATAAATACATACATAGATATTTATAGATATTTATCAGAAAAAATGAAACAGAATGAGCTCTGGGCAAAAAACTTCCTTGCATGCATCATACATATGGTAAGAAGTGCCACTAATATGAATATCAGTGCACTTTGCAAGCTGGCTTTTGTTACATACTTCCATCATGGCTGCATAGCCATTTCTAAACTTAATGAGATTATATTTTTCATTTATCTGCTTTGCAGCTCAAAAAAAAGAATAAAGGATATACTTTTTTCTGTGACTCTTCTAAAATAGCAGAAAAGGGTCTTAAGTTTCTCAGGCTTTCTTGGTGACCTCCCTTCAAACAATCTGAAAAACAGGAAATAAAAGCAAACAATTAGATTTCAGGCATACAGTGCATAGCAATTAGTGCAACTTAGCAATTGCAATTTGATTTTTTGTAACTATTATGCACACATTTCATTAGCCTTGCATTTAAGTACTGTAGAAAGAACACTCTAGACAGCCCCTCCATAATTCAAGATTTTAGGAGTAATGAGTTAATATTGACTTGCTGTATTTCTGATGAAGATGCCAAGTGAATGCCTCTTTCACTTGTACCAATTTTCTAATACCAAGAAATGTAATTTCAATATGAACATTTTGGAAAGCTAACAGTTTTATTTGCAACAAATTAAAATGTTTAACAGGCCATTAAGTGACCAAGGGTTGAAAACATGCATGTTGAGTACTCCAAGATCCAAATGTCTTACCCTCCTTTCAGCTCAGTGAGCTGCTCAGAAGAATTAATGCAACTGTGTTGCTTTCAAGAGCTGCACTGCAGCAGCAGCGTTTCTAAAGAAAAGAACCTTCCCCCAACAGAAATGGCTCCATCCACTGGGCTGTTACTGCCATTCTAACAGTCATTTGTAAAAAACCAAAGCATTAAAAAGAAGGATCCTATTTTTAGTCATTAAGTGAACGGATTCTTTTAAGGTTAGCTGAAATACTTTTACTGCATCATCTATCTTCCAGCAATTTGAACACGCATTACTTAATTTCACTTCCAGCAGAGTGACATTGTTATTGGCAACACATAATGGAATTTATCTGGAAGGAAGAACAGCAGTGACTTCAGAAATAATACCCTATGAATAGGAAGTTTACTAAAAGATGTCTGATCCACTGAAAGCCCTGAGGATGTAAGATTCCCCCCCAATAAACAGTCTAAGTAAAGGAATGACACAACATTATTCCTTTGTTTCTGTGTAGTGGAATGACAATCCGCCTTAAAAATCAAAATGCTAGGAGCTGAATTGAACTAGATTCAGCAAGGAAGTGAACTAGATTTTTTCAGTATTTAAAAATTTTTACAATTACACAGGCTGAAGAGATCAATTGCATCCAAAATCTGTATTAAGTCACAGAGGCTCATTTTATTAACTTGTTATTGTTTGAGTAGTGAATCAGGACTTTAACAAGGCAAACTCCAGATTTACACAGTCTATTTTTAAATGGGCCTATATGGAAGTTCTATCAAGGCCTTGAGCTTGCACAGGTAAAAAAGGGCTCATAAAAGGCGTTAATATGTGCATCTGTGTCCAGGTGTTGCCTAAATTACCTCCACCCTCTTATCTGGAAGCCTTGTTTGGTATGAAGTCTTTAAATTTGTTAATATATTTATCAATCAGCCTGACCACACCTTTACTAATATTTTTACTCTGTACATCAAAGTGACATCTTGCTTAAATTGCAAACTCTCAGGAAAGAGTTCTTCGTGTCACAAAAGCAATATGCGATTTGGTATAAACACCAGGCTGGGCCAGAAAGGTGCAGGACTTGAAAATGATGCCTGAAGTAAGTCAGATCAAGCTAAAATCGGTCATATTTGTGAATGGAACAGGAAAAGCAAGTGATATTTACATGATTCAAAACCAGCCTGGTCCTACCCCATTAATTTAACTGAGGACGTAACACGGCAAAGTCACAAACCTTTTAACCTTAAACCTTATTTCTGATAAAATCAAATAGGCAAAATTATGAAAATCTTATTTTTGAAGCAAATATTTTAAAGAATAAAGCTATATGAAGGCATTACTAAGACATTAAATAAAATTCTTCTTCAAGCGCTGAGACACAGATCCTACTAAAAAACCACCCAAAAATCTAAGTGGAAACCATGTAATTGCCTGACAGAACCACCTAGGGCCAAAACCCATTAATTTCAATTAAAGAACTCATCCAAATGAAGTGCACTGTATATCAAATGCAAAGCACTGCAAGTCTACTTTCAGGTGAAGTAATTGAAATCTTACTGGCACCTGCATATGTAAGCTGTTTTGCTTTGTACAGGACGTTCCCACTGCCATGCAGTAACTTCAATGTATCAGGAGCTGAGAAAGCTTCCAGGACTGATCACCACACACAGATGCAAATTCATCTCTGGTTCTCCAGCCAAGCCAGGGCAGGAGCAATGTTAATCAAACAGAACACCTCCACAGAGATACTTTTAAGTATTTGAGGCCAGAGATTTTAAAACATAATGAAGTAGATGTGTGAACTTTGTGCTCATGACATTGTAGATTGTTAAAGTCATTGTGGCTAAATGAAACATATTTCCTAGCAAATATTCAGATACTTAATTGTTCTGAAGAGAAATATGATATATGAGAAATAAAATAACAAAAATAATAAAACTGATACTGGGAAAATGTAAAACAACTGTCAGTAAATACACAGTAAAGTTACAAGGCAATAGTTTATACCGTTTCAACAATTCTTACAAAAACCCATGCACTTTTTTTCCATTAGCATGCTCCTAAAAATTTTGCGACGGAAAGAAAAGTGCAAGCAATATTCTGGGTTTTGCAGTCTCGACTGCAAACTCAAAATTGTCATATTTGCAACCAACATTTCCACCTTCTAAAGCCTAGGGCCAAAAGCTCTAAAGAACCTGTTCCCAAACCCTTCCAGTGCTAAGGCAAGTGGACTTCAAACCTGCCAGGAACTTCAATGGGTGCGTTGCAAATGATACAACAGAAAAAGGATTTAAGAACATTAAGAGCTTCATAAAACTGACCTTGGCATGCCCAGAGTTTACTGGGGAAAATTTTAACCAGCTTAAGTAAACAATTCCAAAATATATTGTTTCTGATTAAGGTAAAATTAAAATACAGTATTTACTTCTAAAATTTAATTTCCAAGGAGCCAAATTGCTCCCCTGATGTTGCTTTAAGAACTGGCTCCAGCAGGAGCCATTACAATCACGTGATTTAATCTCCCAATTAAATAATTTCATAATATTTCCATACTCAGGCTGGGCTTCCTCTGAATGTTTCTTTTCGAAGAGGATAATCATGTCTTTACATTGAAGTTGGAACCTATTGTAAGACTCAGAAAGGTGTGCACACTGTAACAATATGCCAAAACTTGCAGTATGGATCATAATTCAAAGAATAATTCCCATTCATAAATCCATGGCATTCCATGGGTACTCCTTGCAGAAGTGCGGATATACAATTTTGTACTTGTGATCCCTACAATTAACCACGTGTACTTTTTCCTCAACTACCCCAAAGGCACTAAAAAGTGCCTTTTTCATTACTACTGGAGTTGAAGACACACTTGTGTTGTTTCTCACATTTTAGTGTGATCTCACTAAAGATAATGTAACATCTAAGCAAGTACAAATCATTTTACTAAAACCTCATCTTCTCCTACAAATAAAAGTCAAAGAAAGACCAACACAGAAATCATATGGATAGATGAATTTCACCCATAAAGGGACTGAGCAGGGGGAAGGACAGAAAGTAAAGGCAGAAATGAAAATACTGAATAGACATTTCCTTCAACCTCAACAACAGAGTTAATCACATAACAGTTTTAGTCTAAGGTACTGGATGACAAAACACTTGGAAAAGAGAATAAACCAACTATCTTGCTTTTTCTATCTTGCTGCATTTCAAGCCTATGCTTACCTGACGTATATATATATATATACATGTAGGGGTGGAAATAATATGCTTAACTATGTTACTGTCAACCTGTATAGCCCTCCATACAACTGAGGGCTATTTTGATTAAATGGGAGAGAATCCTCAGATGCTGGGCATCCTCAACGGGAACCATCAAAATTTCATGCTGGTACACAGCACCCTAAAGGAAAAACTAATAGAGTGTAGAATGGTCCAATAACCTCATCATTTAGGATTGCATTAGTTGCACTGAGGAGTACATAAGAGGCATCTCTTTCATCTGTCTCCTGCAATTCCCAACCTTTGGAATTACCAGGAACAAAATAGAAATATAAAACTTTCTTTTTCAAAACCAGTACCATATTTGTAATGAAGTATTTTTTGAGTTTTGACTTCCAATACTAATCATAGCTAATCAAAACACTGTTTCAAAAGGATTCTATCACAGTATACAGACATTTTTTATTCAGTTGTGCTCAATGCATCCTTAGTCACATGCACATTAAGGACTACCTATAGATATCAGTGTATCTAAGGTCAAGGAAAGCTGTATGCACTAATGTGCATAGAGAGAGAGAAGATATAAGATTTGGAATCTTGCCATGTAAGATTTGGAATGTGTATATAATTATGTGTGCTTATCACACAATTGCATGGGACAGAGAACAATTTCATTCTCTAAATATACGAAAGCAAACCTGCTTACCATATAGGAATAATTGGAATTACATTAATTACCCACATTCTTTGCCTCCAGTATTTTCTGAGAAAACTGTCTTGGTTGATTTTTTATTGGGGGAGGCTCCCCCCATACAGAAACATATATCTGCCTTTTAAAATGGGAGTTTCAAATCACTAAAGCTTCACTTTAGTGAAAAAGACAGAAGAAAGGACCAGTCAAGGACTTTTCATGAAGAATGGAGCTGCAACAAGTGTTTCATTGCTATAATTTATGCTTCCCTTCCCATGGAAAACAAACTACACAATGTTTCAATTCTGCTTACATAGCTCTATTTTTCGAACAGCAATACCCCAGACCCACTCTGGTCTCCAAACTACCCCAGGGGGTGTGCAAGACAATCCACTAGGCTGCAGGAATAATATTTTTTTGTCCCGTTCATTAAATAAAAAACATTTTAAAGTAGTGTTTATTTCATCTTTATCTCATAATTTCTAATTCTTTTTGCATGTTTTATAATGCAATATATTAGTAAAGTAGCACATGTATGAAATTCCTAAGTAAATAAAAATGAATACATTGGGTGTGTGATCAAAAAAGTTTGGAGACCACTGCCCTAGACAGCTTTAAATACTTAAACATCAATTACGTAATGCAAGATGAGGAAACCTTAGCAAATTTTAAATGGGACATTCTTATATGCAATATAAAATATAAATCCTTACTAGAAAGTCTTGCAGTCATGGAAAATACTTTAAGTGAGAATTCAAAGGAAAGCTATTTAGAATATCGCAACTTCACTTTATGAAATTTGGACTGCATGGAAATCAAAAGCAGAATAATCCAAATGAGAAATTCCCTCCAGAGAGATGAAAGGCAGGCAAATTAACCATCCCTCTGACAAAACAAAAGAAAATGCCACTGACCACATCTTGCACCTTGCCATGGGAAAAGAGAGCACAACCTTACACAAGTCAGGTACAGCAACCTCAGCTCTGCTTTTCTGGTGCCTGGTGTGCACCTCTTCCATTTAACATGAATTCTATCTTTCTGTATTAAAACTGCCTTCCTTCTCTCTGCTTATAAAGGATGTAATTTAGAGCTTTCTAATTTCCTTCATATCAAGTAGGAGAAAAACAAAACATTCAATATTTCAACCTCATGGGCAATTTCTTATTTACTGTGATGTGTCATAGGTACAAGCTGTTGTCATCTGAGAAGTTATTTAAGAACACTGCACTATTCGACAACCTCACGTTGAATTAGAATATCATCTCTAGATTAAACAATGACTTTTAAGATGTGTGCAAACAAAAAGTTGAGCAATGTAATTTTGTCGGGAAATTTAGATGCAAAAAACTATCTTTCATCTCAGACACTCCCATATACTCACATCTCTCTTCTCTGTGCTTTTTATTTTGTAGTTCTGTTTATTGTGGCAAGTAACTCGGAGCATTATAAATCTGTTTTAACAAAAAGTTTTGGTGATTTATGATTATAAAATACATCAGGTTGGTATCTGACCTTGATGAAAAGATAAGATGCTAACTCAAAGTACTCAACACCAGGGAACAGCAGGGTAAAATGTTTGACTCTGGGGATCTAAAACAAAGGACAACCAACAGCATGGTACAACTAAGTTCTGGACCACACTACTATATTTACTAAGCTAAAAAAAATTCAGATCCGGTACTGTTTTAATCACTACAACAAAGTAATAATGCCAGATTCATAAAAATAGTGTCCTTTTGAAGTGGTCTACTTGAAGAGTATTTCCACATTAAGCAAGCACAAATGTTGATTTAAATATTTTTTACAGAAAATTATACGCAATGTAATCTGTACAAGGCTAATCAGTTCACATGCCCAAAGTAGGCATAACAGATTGAGTTCTGTAAGTTCAGTGTCCTTTAACTCAGAAAATCTAGAACCACTTATCAGAGCAGCAATACATCTCAGTCCAAACCAAGTTCTCTCAAAGTCGTTAGATAATTTATTCCCCAGAGAATATTCATTAGTGTTGTGAAATTGATGTTGTTTATGGAGAGATAACTGCATTACTGGTAAATTAGATTTCAATTCTCCTGCATAAATGTACCATACAGTTTCCCATTTCCTTTCATATATTATATATTCCATAAAAGAAATATATCTTAACTAGTGTGTTTTTCTCCTCATTTCCAATCACTTGAAATTACTTTAAAGGTTTGTTTGATAAAGATGAAGAAATTCAGTCCTAGTGGAATACTGGTGGTTTCTGACCAGAGCATTCACTAATATATGTGCCAGAAGATCCACCTGGCTTATGTCATTAGGCTTACTGCCTGTAGTTATGAATTCAGCCACACCGTGGCTTTGATAGGAGCTGTTACATCTCCAGTTTAACTATGGAGGTTTTGAACATGGAAAACAGAAGAATTCTTCTAACTTGGCACAACAGCTAAAACAGCTCTGTAACAGGTCAAAGACACAGCAGAAGCAAAGCAGGTCCTTGACAAACCTGTGTCCTTTCCAGAATACTGACTCAAGATTGCAGACATTTTTCCTTACATTTTGCTTTCACACATAACCAAAGTCGACAGTTTCCTAAATTACCAAATTCTATAGTGTCTATAGTGTAATTACCACTATCACCACAATCAACTATTTTAAACTCTGCAACCAACATTGTAAGTGTAGAGAGTTGATGCAATTCAGGCTCTACATCCAACCAGAATACAACTCCCAAGAAAAATTCATCAATATGATAAATAAAATGGCCAATTCAATTACTTCTTTTTTTTGTGATGGGTTATTTTTGCATAAAGCTGCCCAATCTACTGTCATCATATATACTATAGCACTGTTTTTTAAAAAGAAAAATTGAACACTCTAAATTTAGCTTGATATTTTGAACAAAAGCAATATTTTATGCTATTTAGTATGATCTAATATTTGGCCACTGAATTGATGTCATTCTATCAACCAGAATTCATAAATATTAAAGCTCTTAAACTATGAACTCCATTTTATCAACTATATTTGAAATGAATTATGTTATTAATGTCTTAAGACTCATAATAGGCTCATCCTTGCCAAGAAAAAAAGGGAAGAATTCAATTAAATTACTGAGTATTTAATTATACACAGGTGACTTTCAGTCTGTAGCATGATGAGAAACCAAAATGGACAGTCAGTGTCACAACACACCATTAAACCAAGTGCTTCAGTGTCAAAAGAGGAATGGCCACTTTTATTCTCCTCTCATTTGGCAAGACTAACAGGCAGGAGAGGAGAGGTAAAGCATAGATGATGTATGTTAATACTAACACATACAACAGCCTTCCTCCCAATCAGTTGCACTTATGTCTCTATGAGTAAATTTTAAACTATCTTGCACTGTCTGTCTTGTTTTGTCAAACACATTCGTACCTTACAGGGAGAAGGGGGGGAACTTACAATATGGTAGTTAATACAACATAAAAACCTAAAGCAGAAGACTGGGAGGAAAAAGGGAACATAACATAATGTAAAAACTGTAACTATTTTATAGTGTATACAAAGGTACTAATGTTTAAGTCTGCATAAAGTGACTGTCGGGCAAAACCAAAAACACAAGAAAACTTACACAGTTATGTTTCTAACTTAGAAGTCCCAAATTTCAGTTTTTCAATCTCACGGATTTGAGGGGAGGAATAGACTTCTGCATAAATGTAGACAGAACATGGATAAAGGAACCAAGGAACACCACCGTTGCTAAAGGAAAAGCCTTCAAATGCTAGCATCCATGCACTCGGTAATTTGGCTTTGTTAGGGAACAACGGCAGATTATTTTTTGATACCTAAAGAACAAAGTCATTCATTCATAGTCATGTAGCAGATGAATTATGCTGAGGAAAAGAACTAAGTCTGAAAAAAGCTACAGACCATAATACTATAGGGACAAAAGGTTGCTGTGTGAGCAATCTGTTATGCCCATCCCTAAGCAGACAGAGCAGAGCAGCAGCCCCCAAAGCCTTTATATCAAAACATCATTATAAACAGGGAAAAAAAGGTCACAAGTATTTTGACTTCAGTTATTGCCTACTACCTCTTGAGTACATCCAGCTTCCCAAAAAGCTTTTTAAAAAAAGCTGAAAATACACATTTCAGTGAACCAAACCTTGTCATCTTTACAAGTCTGAAACAATAGATGAAAACACGACAGTTTACTCTGTCCTTGCTACTAAAGAAGTAACTTTGCAGGGCAGGAAAATACCAGGTTGACAGGAAGAAAAAAGACACAAGATACTATCTATCCTCCTCCGCCCTCATTTTAAATTTTAACTAAGTCATGTTATAGACAGTAGCAGAAAACAGTACAGTCTCTCCACAACTCTTCAATGTCCTTTTGCTTTTATCCTACGAGTCCCACTCTCACTGATACATTCCCTCAAATTTTATCCACTACCTGTCACACCTTGTATTCTACTTCACTCATCTGCTTACCACCAAATTCAAAATATGGGAGGTATAGGGGTGTGGATTCGGTGCAACAAATGGTTAAGTAAAAAAAGGACTGGAAAAGGAAACTGTACTTATTTAATAAATGCATAAATTGGCAAACACTGAGGAAGAGCCACTTTTAATCCTCATAACCAGAGGACATTAGCTTCCTTTCTCTTTTCCAGTTTGCCAACAATATTGTTGTTCTTGCACAAATAAAAAATGGCTTCCTACCCTATGTGACTAGAAGCTGAGCACTGCCTCAATCATAACGCAAAAGGAAGGCCTGAAAGTTGCCTGCTCTATTCCCCCTCTAAATAACTTTGTTGGAGCTTACTATGATAGCACCAGGAAGGCCAGTCAGAAAACAATGTTGGACTGGCTGGAATAGAGAAGAAAATTCTGTATGGCTAATACTTTATACTGGTAATTCTTTGAGTCTACAGTAGGAAAATATTTACCTAATAATTTGCCAAAGCTTTTTTATTTAGAAGTAGTTTACAATATTATGCCCTGAGTCAGCCACAAGTAGTGCAATGTACTACTGTGACCTTACATTGTTCTGCAATGTTCAGAGCAGAGAATGTGAATTTACTCCAGTTATTTAACAGCACTTTATTCTGTAGTTGGTAAGAAATTATCCAACTTGCAAAATTTAACTGCTTGGTTTATAAAAAGTTTGTTACAACTAAAACCAGTAACCTAAAAGTCCTTTAAAAGTACCACAGAATGCAGCTAGAAGTGTGCAGTCAAGCAGACCTTTTTTTCCTAGACCTTTCACTGTCCTCTTTCACTGCTCTGAACATCAATGTTTTTTAATGCACGGATGGTACTTTTCATTTACTTGTTCTTAGGAACTGCTGGTACAAAACCACACTGAATTGTACACTATAGTAATGCCGACCCACGCTTCTCTTCCGTAGCCCACCGCATTCTTGGGATAAACAGCCAGACAGTGACCCTGGCCTCTCTTCAGAAATACACCATATGGATAAACCTGTGATAGTCCTTAAAGGCAGCAGCCACCAAAACCATTATTAGTACACTGGCATGCCTGACAATTTATTCTGGGAAGTCCTAGTCTGACACAGATCTTAAAATACACACATCCAAGTGTGCTGGATCACAGGCAACACTATTCTTATATTCAATCTCAGCTGTCAGAGCACATACACTACATCTATTAACAGTGAGGAATAAGGAAAACTCTGAATCAATAATCTATCCAAGCTCCAGCCTAATAAACTTAAGGTTGATGTACACAGACTTGTATGGAAGTGCCAAGAAACAATGAACTCATATTTCTAATCTACAAGTCCACGTGAACAATAATATTCTGCAGCAGAAAATGTCTCATTTAAAATGGAAATAGCATATTTAGATTGTAAAAAAGATGTGAAGAAAAAATTTTAATCAAATCTTTTTGTAAGTTAGCACTAAGGGAAAAAAGAATAAATGTTTGCTTAGAATCAAGTAAATCCTTATTGTGCCCTTCTTAGGCTAACTTGTAGCAAAAAGGAAAGGTTAATTTTAACATGCAGATCTACAGCTGCCTCAAAATAACGGTATAGATGCTGAAGAATGAAGTCCTATTGATCTGATTTAATGTGCAGATCACTTCTGATGGCACAGGCGACAACAGAAACGTGGCTGGGGAAACACCGACCTTTAATTGAAATACACTCAGAACACTTGAAGCACAACTAAAATATACCATTTGCAGATGATTGGCTTATGAGGAGGTAGGGAATAGTATCAATCTAATTATGCCAGAGCAAGAGTGTGTCTGTGCATGCTCATGCACAAAAAGAAATCTGGAATATTAATCATATCTTCCTGTGCACAAGATCCTTTCTTACATAGTTGCACAGTTTTCTTGTCCCTTAGAGGTAATTGGAAAAAAGACAAAAAGCAAACTAGTGAAATTAGTGACAGAAACATGAAACAAACAAGACCCTCCCTAAATGACCACAACAATATTTTCATGGCAGATTTATCAGGTACATTTACTGCCGAGTGCCATACCTGTTGAAGTTAATGTCTGGATAACTAGAATACTCAGACTTCATCTTCGCATTGCGACGTGGAAAAGTACAGAAGAAAGCATTGGCCAGAAAACTGGCGATCTGTTCCTGTGACATTGTGATGGAGTGATTCATCTTTTGTTTCAGCAGAGGTATTGGCTACCAACAAAAGAAGTGAGGGGGAGGAAGGGGCACGGGAGAAAGGAGGGAAGGAGAGAAAAAAATAATTAGCTTACCCTTTTTGAAAGAAAAAACAGAAGCACAAAATTACATTTGTTATATTACAGCAAGAGTAATTTAGGCCATTGGTAAAGCCTTTAATCAGCAGCACCGTTAAAGTCAAGAACAGTTTATTCAAGACAATTCAGACAGGGCTTGCCTGGCAAACTGCAGATTTCTAATCAATAATAAAAAGAAAGATCAGGAAAACACAACTTATCAAACAAAACCATTGGGAATGGAGAGGGGAAAAATAGATGGGATGTTGCAAATCCTGGGCAATGTTAAAAACTGAAATAAAAATCCACTTTCAATAGCTGTATAGTTAGGAACCCTTAGGGAATGCTTTCAGCTACAATAACCATGCTTTAAACTTTACAAAGAAACAAGGAAGTCATGCCACAGATCATAACTCTATGACTTGCTTTGAATTTTTTTTCCATCCTACTTGAAGAAATAATGCTGATGGTATTTGTAGAAAGTATATAATTATCCATTCTTTTATAATCAGAATGGACAAAAAGCTCAGCTTCACTTAGGTCTTCAGTTTGAAGTTTTATTTTACTCTGGTCAGGGTTTCCTTAATATGAAAAGAAGTAAAGGGGCAGAGGGAATAAAAAACTCCCCAACTTGAAGCATTATACATCTTTCATTTTATCAGGCATTAGCCTTCTGATTTGGAACCTGGGCTCACAACATTCACGGCATTTTATTTATTTTTTTAATTATGTGATAATATGGAGCATGGCGGGGTACATCATTCTGACTGCTATGGAGCCCAGTAATAATTACAATGAACCCTCTTGACAGCAGAAAGAGAACACAGTTTTCACTTCCTTCCAAAATTCTCAGTCACCGTCATTAGCCTAGCTCCAGTACAGCCACATTTTCATCCTCCCAGCTGTGAACACAAAAGCTGTTGTTGATTTAGACTGTTGAATACACAGCCATGTTTACTCCAGAAAACAAAGAAGTATTCCTTCATTCTCGTAACTACTACATTCACGTTCACTGAATCTCATTCTGTCTTCTGGCTATTTAATTAACAGGCTATATTATGATCTCTGAAGTCACACAGCTAGAGGGGTAAAAAAGCCTGAGAAGCTCACTCTAATAAGTTCTACAAACCTATAAAAATAGAGTATTTTGCATAGGGTTATACTGGGACAAATTTATCTTTATGTCTAACAAAAAAAATTAGTCTGATGAAGATCTTCACAATTTACATTGCCTAGCACTATGTGATCTTTATAAAAGGTATTACTGCATGAACTTGCAAGTCTTGTACTTGACGTGGTGTTCAGAAACTTCATAGCATTCTCAAACAATTTCCCTCATCAAGTTACCTGCAAAAAAAAACCCCAAAAAACTCATAGCTTGAAATTAGGTATCTACTTCAGGACCTTTGCAGCATAACAAAGCAGGGAGCGATTTTTCCCTGCTGATTTCCAACAGAATCAATTTAGAAAATGGTTACAAAGGGGTTTACAAATTGTTGTTACCCTGCTAATATGTTATGTACCATATATCCTCACTTGACCAGGCCTACTCACTTTTATCAGCTTTACTACTTACAGAACTAATTCCCATAGCATTAATATAGAATTAGTTAAGGTTTGTACATGTATAAGTATTATATGCTCTAAACAGAATAAAGTATATCCCAAGTAAATAGTGGCTTTATGAAATACCACTTCAAAGATTTTTAAAAATTCTAAAATAAAAAATTAGATGGTTTCCGATTATTCAATTGTTCAAGTTTCTAAGTGTGATTTTACAATCTCAAATGTTGCATGGTCATTTCATTTAAGAAATGCAAGATGCAACTTCAGCATACAGAAAGGAAAGTCTTACTGAAGTTCAGGCTAAAGCTATTACATTCTATTACATAATTACAGATGTGTATTGTCCATTCTGCTCCCTCATCTGCATTCAATGCAAAAATTACAGCTTTTTTTAAGAACATCACATGATCCTGATGTTTTGACCTTAGCCATCAGCTGCAGTTTGCAGAGAAGTGGTCTGCCACAGAGCGCTTGCTAGCTGTGTTTGCTTACCTGGGTGCAGATACTGGGGAGACAGAGTGCCAGTTTGACCATATCAGGAAGAATGGACTGGAACAGATGTTGAGCCTCTGCATCTTCAAGAACCTGTTAAAAAGAAAGAATAAAAAAGCTTTTTACCTTCAAAATAACAACTGAATGGAAAGTTTGTGAAAGGAGGGAAAAATAGGTCGTCTTAGCTTCAAACCAAATCTGCAACATTTTCACAGTAGTACCTCACTGAATTTACTTTGCAATAATCCACTGACTGAAACACAGAAACAACTCTCAAAAGCTGCAGTTGAGAAAACATGCCACCAAATGCCCTTTAAAGAAGCCTTGAGTAAGTTATCATTTGGCTCTTTTCAAGGCAATGAACCAAATTCTCTTCTCAAAAATCACTACCTAAGTACAGAAGTACTGGAACGATTTACTTGAATTTCATATTCAGGTCATAGTCCAAGACAAATACCTGTGACATCCTCCTATGAAGGACAGATAAAATGCACTCCCGGCTCAGATCAGTGGGCCTCTGCAGCAGCAACAGGAGATCCTATGCAAGACGATGCAATCCTGGGCATTTTCTGCTGTCCATCCCCACCATGTTCCCTCAAGAATCACAGCCACTGCATTACATAACAGGTGCAGCCTGCCTGGTCCCACATGCTGAAGGTGCAATCTTTTCAGTCTCTTCCTGTAGGACAGCTGATACTTTGACTATTTCAGCTGCCTCTCCCTCGCTTCTAACATTCCTTCTGAGAAGTGGAGACCAGAATTAACAATGCTGAAAACAAATGGGCACACCAATGTTTCGTAAGGCTTCTCAAAGTTTTTATAGCCAAGAACAAGTCACATCAAACCGTTCTTGTCCTGTTTTCTGTTCTCCCCTGACACTTTGGCCCAGTGTTGATGTGTTTGGCTGCCAAAGCCAAAGATATTCAGAGCAAGTCCAGGATTTCCCTTCGAGTTGCAACTGCCAGTTCTGAGCTCAACATCCTGCACCTAGGGTTTAGATGAATCCACCCACACACCTATTCATGTATCATACACCTGTTTTTCAAAGATGCAAAAGGTTCTTTATGGCAGGTAATACTCTTCTAAGGAAAGCTAGGATAGGAGGTTATAAAAAGAAATGCACCATAAAGCAGTGCAGTTGCATTATGTGAAGCAGCACAAAAGCATCAAAACTCTCATTCTGCTGAATGAGCAGACTGAAAGGAGATGAAGAGAAAAGCAAATTCTTCACCTCCCTATGCTGTGGAAGTTTTTCCCATTATCTGCAGATACAGGCATCAGATGTGACTGGCTGTCAGATTTGCATGCTGCATTCAAGGCAAAAAGCAGAGAGAAGAGAACACACAGCTTGCACTACAGCTGGGGAACAGAAGACAAAGGTCACAGCTCAATCGTCTGCTTCTCTCCTTCCCCTGCATCCACGGAATCTGTATTTGAGACCACTACCTTCTACCAATTTCTAGATTAAAATCCTTAAAATTCTGAAAAGGTAGCTTTAAAACGACAGAATATTATTTTTCAAGTAACACTTACAAAATTGATTTGCTACCAATTTTGCAAAAAACCAGCAGCAGACAGAATGGATAAAACAGCATGAAGGTATTATCAACTTTAATCTCTTCAAAACTTAAGACTAATGTGAAATCACAGGAAGAGATCTTTTTAGTCATATTATCAGAGCTTTGTAATTCATATTTCCATGGAAGGTTTCACACAGAATTCAAAATATAAAAAAGACACTGGCAATTCTCCTGAGAAGAGGAAAATATGGTGCCTCTGACTCCAAACACAGTGCTCTTCATAAACACTGAAAATACTGTTTGAAGGCTAACAATTTCTGTTCTTCCAAGATCATTAAAATAACTATAGAAATATCTTGGTTCTGTTCTCTCCCACTCCAAGTAATATAAAGGGGTAAGAGTACTCAGGAAAAACCAAAACACAAACAAATGCTCAAAGCACAAACAACTTCTGTTTGGTAAAAAGAAGAAAACATAGCAACTCCAAGACCTATATAGTTACTTTCTATGCATTATGTATGCTGCTTGTGGAGGCATAAAAATGAGGGTTTAATTTAAAGTTTTAAAATGAAATGAAAACTTACAAAGAACAGCAAGCCCAGGAAACATAAAAATCATTTGATATGAGGAGGAATCCAAGTAATATACAAATTACTTCTGAAAGTAAATATATTTTTAAGATAGGAAATGAGCAAGATTCATCTGTCTCTCCTGTTGCTGGATGCATATGCAGCTACATATTTTCACAGTGTAAGTCAAACAGTGAAAATTGTGACCTAACCTTTAACATTACCTGCTCTAGAAGGAAACTTTGCTCTGTTTTTAAGTACAATGTTTTTAAGTGCCATAAAGCAACAAAATGAGCATTTAAAGCCTGGAATTTCAGATCTCAACTCATAAAATGAATACGTAAGTTATAGCTATTCAAAAACTGACATTTAACCTCAGATATCTACCAGGCTGTCAAATTCTGATATTCTCTTCCCTTCGGGTAACACTTCCTCTCTTTTAAAGTTGACATATAAATAGTGGCTGCTATGCTTTGCTGACTGCCACAGACTATACAGTATCACTTATCTGGTGACACATTATGGCACCGGACTTTGTCATAGCTGTCAAGACTTCAACCTTTTCTTTATGCTTCTTTGAAAACAACATAATAATAGTATGAGACAATTTCTTCCCAAAACAGGCAGGCCAGCAATTGCACAGCTCAGCTCTGATGCAGAATACTTAACTATAAAGGTCACTTCTTAAATCCTACTTTTCCTTCTTACCTTACTAATGATGTACCAGAGTATGCTTTCTTTTCTATCATATTTCTATGCATGACTTTTACTAGACCTCCACTAATGAAAAACCTCAAAATTTAGAGCCTCTACTGTCCAAAGTGCTCTCATTGGCTTCTCATTATTCTTACATGTAAATGAATTTTTTTAAAAGTGTTGGATGCCATGAGGACCCCACAACTTAAAAAATATGATCATTGGAGTTCACAGACCTTATCAAGAAACTTGTAACTCAGCACTATTCTCTATCAAATGGCCAGATCCATGTAACTAAAGCTTACCCTGTCCGCTCACAGACTCCTCCTGTACAGGTAACATTCCCTTGAGGTTTCTATGAAAAAGAGCACCTGTAAATCCCTGGCTGCTTGGCCCACACGGCCTCTTCTGACCACTAACCCAGCACACCATCACAGGGGCACCTTTGTAGACCCATGATTGTCACTACACATTCTCAGCTATGCTGAGTGCAGCACAGAGCCTGGTGTTACCTGTGACAGTCTTTTCAGGCTTTGAAAGCAGCAAAAAAAGAACACTCAATCTTGGAAAGTAAAAGGATTCCAGGACATGGAGTGCTGACAACACAGCTACATCTGGCAGACATCCCACCATGCAAATGCCAACCTGGAGAACTTAGCAACAGCACAGAGAACACCTGGTCATAGAACTGAAGGAAGATTTATTTGGAAGAAAACTCTCCTCAGGAAGCAGTGACTTGTACTGATGTAAAATCCAGTGTATTTAGAGTTGACATTACACATTCTACATACCTGATGCTGCTGAAAGAGAAATGTGTCATTCTATCAGCTCAAACACACTCAAACACACACATGCAAAACACCACCACCTTTCATCAGTTCCCATGTTCATCTGACAATTTCCTGAGATCCTTCATCTTGCTGATTCTACAGGAAAATAACCTGGGGTGGAGGTAGTCTTTGTATGCAGCAAAAAGTCAAAGCAGCCTACCAAAAAGTCATGCATTATTAGATGTGTGCAGTGGGTGGTAAGTGAGAAAGAAGCAGTCATGACCCTTGCCAATGGGCTACAAAGGCAGGTATCAGTTGCAACTCTTCTCACTGAAAAAGCAGCAACGTTCTAGTCAGAATGCAGTTGTTAAAACACGTACCTCACTTGAAGTCAACCTGCTAGTACAGTAAGGTCTGTATGAATTCAATAATGTGCTTTTAATTGTGTACAACCTTTCCAAGGCTACAACTCTGCAAACATTAAGAGAAAAAACATCTTTTTAAAAGAACAAACATTTGTTCTATAGCTTAAGGAATTCTAAAATATTAAATGATTGTCAACAAGTTTTGATAAAGGAAAAGACATTAAGTATCAAAGCAATTTTGGTTTTAAACAATTGATCAGTTTCTCCTTTCCCTATTATGCATTATTGTCCTTCACAGCTTCCTTCAATATTTGAAATAAAAACACAAATACACTGACTATATTCAGTGCTCCAATCATGCAAAATATGTAGGAATTAAATACATGCAGGGCTTATACCCTGCGGGAAAAGTATATGGAGTCAGAATTGCAAAGCATGACTTGCCTTTTACCAAAGAAATAATTTGGCAATTCCATCACTATTTTCAGTGGATTGACTGATTAAATGAACAAGACTTAGGGCTCCAATTCCTAAGATGCAAATGGCTCAGCGAGCCGTAGCAGAGGTATGAGCTCTTGGCCAAACCTGCATTGCAATTTAGCAAAATGAACATTTATCCTGCAGCAAAGAGGCCTGACTAAACATGGCAGTAAGTAATGGCCTCGTGTCACTATAAACCAGTCCTCCAAAATGCAGCAGACGAATATGCCTGACAGGCCTAATAAGAAGGATCTGAGGTAGCATGGGGTGATAGTGATGGTAGAGAGTTTAAATCTAAATCTGACAGCTCATCAAAGCAAACAAACTGCACATAGGCTACACAAATTTGGACAGCTCCATCTATCACATGGGAAGGTACAGCCATCATGCCAACAGGCAGGCAGCATGCTAAGACAGCAATGGCTTAACGCTTTCAATTTGTTTGGTTTTATATCCCCATATTAACTTTTGTGGCAGGACAAGGACCAATTGAATCACGTTCTTAAGGATGAAAAGGCGCACCAGAGTGCTTCCTTCAGACTACGCGTCTCTTATTTCCTAATTCTAATGGATTTTGACCTTCTGACTTTCCTTCACAGCTGCCATAATGGCTCATGCTATCAGTGCTCTGAACCTATAGCTACTACACTGAACTGCCTTTCCAGTAACAAGCTTCCTAATGATTTTAATGTAAGATATCATATGGTTAGAGGTGATAATGCTGAACTAAATGGTCTCAAAAGCTAAATAACTTGTATGTACCCTATTTACTGTAGGTTCATTCTCCTAATTTCAGAAATAATTTTTTCTTTTTCCTTCTTCACTATCTTCAATTTGTCTCAAATAAACTATCTCTGTATATTTTTACAAGGTATTTTGAGGCATTAAATACTTCATTAAATACTTCAAAGCGGAAAACACCATCCTTGGAGGTATTTTTAAAATGTGTGGATGTGGTGCTTAGGAACATGGTGGACTTTAGCGGTGGACTTGGGAGGGCTGGGTTAATGGTTGGATTCTGTGAATTTAAAGGTTCTTTCCAACTTAAATGGTTCTCTGATTTTGAGACACTTAAACACCTGAGTGTGCTCAAACAATAGCAACATGTGGCTGCTCCTTTATTGCACTGACCAATGTTTTCATTTTCCCCTCCTTCCAGAGCAGCCTGTACTTATTTACTTGCTAGAAGTCACACGCTTTTTGCATACTGTTTAACACTTAAATATGGTGAAGTCTAAATCCATGACTAGAACTCCCCAGTGCCAATAAAACAACTAAGTCACTGTTTATGATATTGAAGTCTTTTACCTGAAAGTGACCAACTTCAGACTGACAATCTGTACTCCCTCTCTTCCTCTAATCCTTGTCATAAGTGCCTTTAAACATTACAGAATGCTAAAAGCAGACTTTCTCAATCTGTTATTTGGAACAGCTGGGGAAAAACAAATTAAAAAAATATAAACACCAAAAAGACCCACACAAGTTCTTATTGGGAGACTTTAAAAACCAATCTATTTAAATTACACCCCCAAAACAAGCTTCACTAAGTATTACTCTCTACAAAGCCTTTTCTTCTGAACAGGGAGAAGATCAACTCTATTTAAAGACATTGTACCACAACTATCAACAAACTCAGACCTAGATAGAGACACCAGGCTGCAGCCCAGTAACTCATATGCCTCTGTAAAACAACTCTTCATCATAATGCCAAATACTGTACATATTAACAAGACAAACATAGAAAAGCAGTGTGGGAGGTGTGGTGTGTCTGTGCATTTTAGTTGCCATTTTATTAAGTCAATGAACTTTCAAAACTGCAGGAAAGAATACTCTCATCTACCTCCTCTAGTTCCCGCACAAAACTAATTCAGTAGGAAACACACTTAGCTGTCAAATCCATCCTATTTATTGAGCAGTTGTCTGATTAGAAACAAAAGGAAGGACAAAGTAATCTTTGGAGGAAAGAAGAAAGAAACCGTAACACTGGATTATGCAGGGAAGAATCTTATTTGAGAACAAGAATGCTTCTGACATTTATCAAAACCACAAACTGACACTTCAAAAGGAAAAAAGAAGACAGCTTACAAGGCAGAGGTTAATTTGGTTTTGTTTAATTTTTTTTTCCCCCCAAAGGCTCATTCATGTCTTCTGCCAATCCAACCCTGGAATAATCTCTCAGGTGTATCACCCTTAACAATTACTGCTTTGTTCTCAAAGCTTTTAAACATTCTAAATACAACCCAAGAGAAGAATATGTGTTTATTTTTCAATCTCCTCTTAATGGTTTCAGAAGCCCAGTTTACACTTCCAAGGAACTGGAAATCTAACCTCAGCCATTTTCACCACCCTTCAGGCCACCAGTAGCTTCTACCTGTATGCCCTTGCAGCATAATTCTGTCATGGGTAGAAGCATCAGAACCATTTCCAAAGCAGCACAGCAGAGTTCTGGGATGAAAAGTCAAATATTGCTTTCTAGCTACTTTCAAGTTATTCTTGGGAAGGAGAGCAGTGGAGAGGATGACCTGGTCTCTACAGCAGAATTGTAACATGAGGGAAAAATAAAGTACCTTTCACCTGCCTAATTTACAAGTGAAAGTGATCTGTTTCCAGGCCTATTCAAAACTTCTATCTCTCTGAACACAGAAATAAGGGAAAAATATTTACTACTGCTATGATAGTAAAAACATATTTAAAAAACATAGAGTAGAGGCATTTGAAAGTCATCAGATACTAAATATGTTTTGCAACCACTTTTGAAACCTTGGGACAAAAAGCTTCATGAGACAACAGGAAAAGCTTCATGAGACAACAAAATACAGTATGAAAACTGTATTTTCC
The DNA here is from genome assembly GCA_013397895.1 of Origma solitaria. Classification (NCBI taxonomy): domain Eukaryota; kingdom Metazoa; phylum Chordata; class Aves; order Passeriformes; family Acanthizidae; genus Origma; species Origma solitaria. The sequence continues at coordinate 2,981,547 of VZRL01005376.1, read as the reverse complement.
TTAACATGCCAGGGAAACAAAAAACCAAAAACAAACCAAAACAAACAAAAAAACACATAAAAACCAACAAAAACCAAAAAAACCCAAAACAAACCACACCCAAAGTCAACACAATACCACTATAGATTTTAACAAATCTATAGACCATTTTTTGCTTCACTGTCAGTATTACACTGACTCAAAATTACCAATATTTAAAGAAATATATCCAGTAATTACTATTATATTAGCCAAATAAGACCCTCAGACCATCTTGAGGGTACACACCTTGCCACCTTTGAAAACCTGCTTTTTAAAGAATGCATGGCAGCAGTAATGAACCCTCCTAGGATGCAATATAAGCAAATTTAATTTTTCAGAGGAGAAGGAAAGAGAAAAAGAATCAGGAATATTGCTACAATACACTTCATTTACACTTCATGGTCATCCTAACAATGGCAATGCCTCTTCATCACTTCCCTACTTACATGTACACTTTTTTAGTGAGCATTATTCTTGAAAGCTTTGACCATCAGGGTTAGTTTTGTGGGGCTTTTTTATTCTAACTGCTCAATAAATAATTTTTTTTTTATAATCCAAAAGCACAAAGCAGCTAAGGAAAGCTCTCCCACAACCAAAAGAAGCTTCTCTTAGTCATTTGGGATACATAGGTGAGCACAGACAAATGATGACTTACACATAATCTTACGGAAGTAAAGAAATCTATTCAACAGTCCTCTGACCCCAAGACAAAATAAAGCAAATATCAGAAGGCAGAATTTAATACCAGAACTTTTACATTTACTAGGGCTTTTTTCTTTTCTTTTTCAAACCGAAATGTTCTCAATACAGTGAAAAACTATGAAAGAGATGTGCCTTTACATAGACCTTTATTAAAGCTTTAAGCACCCACAAGCACTTGGGATACAATACAATTATATCTCTGCACCTGCTATGTGCAGATATCCCTTCCCTAGTAATTCCAACTCAACAGTCATTGCGATAGTGCTTACAAAACACCACTTAAAAATACTCAACTGTTCTGCCAAGAAAGTACAGAAAACTAAGAATAAGCCTGTAATTCAATGCTCTTTCTCCTCTTCAATGCTTAGTTTCTAATGTTTTGAAATGTGTACAAGATGCATATTCCCCCTACCACAGAAAAGCTCACCTTTTGTTCAATATGGGAATAAATTCCTTTCTGCTGCTGTGAAAAGAAAACCCTTCACGGCACACTCAAAAGACCTCTTCAATTTAGATTTTAAGAAGGTAATCTGATGTAATGAAAATTGCTTGAAAACATCTGGACTAAAGTAAAATCCTACAAGGAGCAATGGATAGGCTATTTTCAGCCTTGGGACATTCTGTTTCTTGCTTAAAAGCCTACATTTGTAGTGCTGACATCTCTATACAATGCTCACTTCTGTTAGTACTGTCCAGACAATTATAAAAATGATTTTAACAAAAACCCAGTCACCAGAACAATTTGGTACTTCAAAATTCCTTCTATTCCAGTATCACTGATTGCTGTAATCACTTTTTCAAGCAGGTCATTCAAACAACAAAACATACAGGAAAGACTGACACGGCTCATAAGACCCACAAGGAGACAGGAGTGGGGTGAAGCCGTATTAGAACATAAAGATTTCCTAAGATATGCACATGCTTAACTGTAGCAGTGTTTTGTGTTTGGTCTTTTTCAAATGAATGAAAATCAAGAGCCCAACCATAACCCAACTAGACTATATGGCATTTGCATCATCTTCAGATGTTGCATTGTCTTTTTAGATGAAAGTTTGAAATAATGGTAACAAAATTGGAAGCATAATTTCCAAAACTGCCCAGGTAATTTGAAAAATTTCTCAAGTTAATTCTGAGGTTATTAAAGGTAAGACAATACACCCAAAAGACTGGGTGGTTCTGTGGTTGTTTGCATTTCTGCAATTGAAGCAGAGTATTTCATTGAGAAGACAGTTCTTAATTTTATTCAGTTATCTCAAAATGCAACCAATTCTTCTTAAAGAGGAAGCAGACCCACCGCCAATATTTGCACATCTGATTGCTTTGCTCAGATCCCTATCATTTAGTATGCCCTATCTTAACTCAATTACTTGTATCTGACATTTTCTGAAAAGTAACAAGTTCAGGCAAAAAGTGCTAGCATACTAGGGAGAAGCATACATTTAAATGAGAAACAACACTTCAGCTAAAAAATGCACTAAGCACATTCTGTAGATATTATCCCAGACTTTACAGGTTTGCTCCATAATTCACCAATTCAGTAACACACTACGTGCTAGGTGTTTCAGTGAAATACATTAGTGTTCTTCTATTTATTTTAATTATTCTTAAGTGCAAAGCATTGACTAACAGAAACAAGACTCATTGTAACAAGCTCCATCACCCCTCACTTTCAGAATATTCTCTTATATTCTGGAATCTGCACACAACACCTGCAATAGAAAAAGTGGTGTTTTAGAAAGTGTGTGTGCACATACCCATATAAATACTGCTAGGACAAGATGAAAATAGTAAGGATATGTGAAAACAAAAACCAATTTCTAGTACAATAGCTAACTTCAATTTTCCAGGAGAAGAAAACTAGACTTTTGGAAGACCAAAACATATATAATATGGATGTGGCATATTTGCAGAAAATAGAAAAAGCTGTATGTGTAAATCAATTTATTTACATATTTATCTTATTACTTAGTTTATGTATTTTTAAATACATTTAAGGAAAATTTTTAAAAGGCATTAAGTGAAGTTCTAAAAACTTACAAATAGAGACTTGCATGTAAAAGCAGATGGTAATGAAGTCTCACATCCCAGCTGTTCTGAACTTCTAAAAGGATCCAGCATCCAGTAGCACCCATCATGTAAGCTTTAGTGGAAAGATGTGAGAAATGGAACTCCTCTTCTAATCTTGTATCAAAACTAATTACAGCTGTAATTCTGTGACAACTATTTTTAAAGGGTGAAGAAAAATAGCAATATATTCCTTTAGTCTGACAAGTGACTTTGTTTTCTTTGCTACATGGCTTTTTGTCAGACTTTAGGATAAGCTGAGATTTGTGCCACAGAAAAACCCAACTGCTAACAGTAAGTTTTGAGACTAAAACCAGAGAACTCACGCTTGAGTGGAAAAGGAGAAAGAGGACCACAGATAAAGCGGTCTGGTACATTCTCCCCTCATGGTGAAGGTTCTTCTCTGTAATTAAGTGTACAAAGGGAAGAGACTGGCCTTTTTAAACATCATTATCATTTTTCTTTCAATCTCATAGAAAAATCCAAAGGTAAAAGTTATACAACTTCTTTCATAATATAAAAGGATTTCCTGAATGCTGAATTTACATGGGAATCAACAGCAAATATGCAATTACTGGCCATTAAATAGACTGATTGGCTTCAAACAGCTTTCCCAAAAGACAAAAAGACCACAGGCATCCATACACAGGCACTGCAGACACACACATGCTTTTTTCTACACTAGAAGCAAATCTAACAGTGGGAAACTGACTATTACACAGTGGAGAGTGACTTTGTAAAGATACTGATAGCATATCCCCTTTAAGTAGTCCTACTTGAGTCAAGTAGGCACCAAGGGTTTAAAGAGAGCCTGGAAAAGCAAATTTTGAAAGGCATAAGTGCCTTAAGTGATTCAAGCATTTAAAATGTCAATGACCTTTAGTATTTTTTTCCTCTTAAAAAAAGCTATTGTATAGATACTATACCTATCTGTCAGCAACATCTCACATTGCACACTATGCAACAACAGACCCTGCATGACAAGGCCACTTGTCTCAACTCTCAGCTTCAATGCAGCCATATCATAGGAATGGACAATAGTTCCATGTACAGCCGAACAATAGTACAGTGAAAGTACATCAACAAAAGACTCCTAGAAAAGTCTAATAGCAAAAAACACAAGTAATCAGCAGCACTTCCTCATTTGCAGTAATCAGCTTCAGAAATTCCCAGAGTCCATCAAAATATCTCTGTGGGTGTTAAGGAGATCTTTCTAACAGCAATTTCTCCAAATTCCTTCAAAACCTGATGTAGGGCGACAGCATCTTCTAGCTCCCCTGACAAGGGGTTCCACAGACTTCTCTTCGGTATCTCAGTAATTACTTTTGGCTGGTGTTGAAACCCTTACCTGCTAGGAACACACATCTGATGTACCTTAACTGCTGCACTAGAAGAACAGATAGTCATTTCCTCTTCAGCCTCTCTTACACTCATTTTGGACACCACTGTTATACCCATTACTCACACCCCTCAACTAAGATGAAAAGGTGAAATGATCCTAACTTATTTAGACATGCCTCCTATGGAAACTATTACAGACCCTCACACCATTCCTAACTCCTCGCACTGTATCTTCTCTTTTTCCCAAACTTTCCACCGAGATGATCAAAGTCATAGAATCCAGACAAATAAAAAGTTATGGATACACTGTATTGTATCTGCAAGATGTATTGTGATCCATTTTTCAGACCACTTGCAGAAGCTCAGAGACAATCACTGCCTACGGCAGACAAATTTACCTAAACTCAATCTTTGGTCTATGCCATTTTCAGATTTAAACACTCCGCTGCTCCTGAAAGAGCATAATATATGCAAGCAATAAGAGGAAGGGTTCATTAACAAGAATTATGCTTAAGATCTAACAGACTTTAAAGCAATATAATAAAAATAAAGCATATCCAGCACAAGCAGGCCCAATCCAAAGCAGCAGACCACGTAACTGTCTTAAATGATAGAGCCTCACTCTTCCTTTCAGATAAAGCTGCTGTTGCCACAGATTAGTCTAGGGCATCAGACTTGAATAACATAACTAGACTTTTCATTTCACAAATTTGCAAAAAGAGAAAAATAACTTGGTCTTGCCTGGAAGCGAAATGGCAAATCCAGAAGAAAGAAAAATAAAAACTACTACAGTACAAAGCACTGTTGAGCAAAAGAATATAATTAATACCCAACCCATCATCATTCCCAGAAATAAAGCTCATCTATAACACATTGTGGGTTTCAATACAGCTCCATCTATAGTGGTTTCCTCACATTTCCTTTTCTGCTTGTTGCTTACTCTTTCCCGGATTCTACATAAGTTCTGGAATAACTGATCCAAGGATGACTTCCAAGTGACAAGAATTTTGCACATACAAAGAAAAACGTTACCACTGATAACTTTCATCCACTAAATAATAACTTGAAAAAATCCTAAGCCTATATGCCAATATTAACAGACATACAGCAAAACAAATTATACAACACTGTGGAAATTCTGTAGAGAGCAACGAAACTGTCTGAAGCAAATAACTCACCAAGATCTCTACATACATTGTTCTATGAACCAGTTCTATGTTTTAAGTACAAGTTCTACGGAATTTTCAAAAGAAACAAAAAAAAAAAAATCCAAACGTCCACATTTACTTCACGGTACAAACAGGAATTTTACTTCCACACATTAACTGACATTCAAGAGAATCTTTTGAAAAGTGTGAGGGCTCCCTCTTCTGACAACACTTTGACCAAACTGCAGAACTGGTAGGCTGTATTATTGCAGAAAAAAATCTTGGCTCACATACGTGATATTTATTTCCTATTAGTTAAGAAAGCTGAGAGTGTTTTAATCCTAAAGAAAAATGAACCTAAGCCCAAGAAAATTATTGTTGTGGTAAGAAAATTGACTTGGATCTTACAAAGTAGTGTCTAAAAATAATGCATATTTTGATAGTATAACTTGCAAGGAACTAACTACCTAAAATAGGAAACACAATACTGAAATGACAGTATTCAAGAGATCAATAGACGAGGTGAGTTATTTCCATAATCAGAAGATAAAACAACAAATGGCACTTTCTAACCAAACATGGACCTATTGAAGTAATATCTGAATAATCCTTAGAACAGACACCACTGGATTTGTGAACACAGCTCCCTTCTAAATCACACCACAGAATCCTTGGTTAAGCAAGCACTGAAAGTCAGTAGTGCACAATGATATAAATACATATCTGACAATCAGAGACTCTGTTTTAATCTTTTTTCTTTTAACATATATTTGTGACCACTTCTCCCTGCGTTGAGCCATTGCCACTCCCTTTGGGCTGATTACTGAGACCAGCTGTCCTTTTTACCAACCTCCTCAACCTTGACGGGGCAAACATCACCTGAAACAGTTCCTCTGTATCCTCAAAATCATAGGATAAACAAGAAAATACACAGGCCAATGGCAAGCCCTTAATCAGTAACTCCCAAACACGGTAAATTCAAAAGCACCACAGTTCGCTACAGACAGTATATTTAGGTCATTTCCACAGAGGATGTCAACTTTCACGTAAGAGCTGCTCACTTAAGCAGACTGCAAGCAATCTTTGAAAGCAGATACCTTGTTAGTTTACAAAACTTGGGAAGTTCACACATCCCTTTAAAATAGAAAAGATTCAAGCATTTCTCTGCAAAATGTATCCCCTCCACATGTCCTGTTCACTAAACTCAATACATTCAGCAAAGCAAGCCAGGGGTAGCTTTTGCTCCTGTGATCTACAAGAGGCAACTGTGTCACAAGCACTTCACTGTTTCTTATTTAATATACTGCTGCACACTCTTTTAACCTGGTCTGAAATCTGTGTATAAAATAGATCTCCTCCCTTCATCTGAGAACCACACAAACCATCATCTCCAGGATACAGAAATTTCCTTTTCATCCTCATGAAAGATTGATGCCCAATCCATAGTTTATTTCCCTACTGTTCTCTCTCCTCTGGAGACAGCTGATATTACTTACGCTCTCTGGCTGATGATCTCTGAATCTAATCACCCAGAGTTTCCCAAACCCCAAATGCACATCATTTGTGTGTGAACACATCAGGACAAGCTCAGTTGTTCTTGTAGCAATATGATGCAAATCTGGTATGTTCCTGAGTCAGGTTTTCAACTGTATAGCACTCATACTTTAAAACATTCTAATCTAAGTATTGCTATTTCAATAAAACAAGACTGAACAGATGAACAGGCCAAGCTAACTTCGCTTAGCACAAGAGTCAATAGGAGCAGAGACCAAATGTCCACAGCCTGTACCATGGAGCCATGTCAGTGACCCCAGAGACGAGAGGGGGGAGCACTACATCAGCAAGGTGGGCGAGCACAGTAGCTCTTGTGGCTTGCAAACATGGCATCACTGGGATTTTTACAGGTACCTTTTTTCAGTGGTAATAATACTGTGCTGCATGCAAAAAACAACTCATTCTGTGAAAGGGCAGTCCTCATACTGAATAGAAATAGGCAACAGAGAGAACAGAACAGCTCCCTCTGATCACACGGCCTAAGCAGACATCTATTTACATACACAACTAACAAAATTCACTTCAAATCAAATTTAGTTTCTGCTGAATCTTATTAGAGCTTAGCAAGCCCCTCCCAAGAAAACAAGCACGTGTTTTAGAAGTACGTCTGAAGTGTTGAAGAAAAATACAACTATTTCTACTGCATCTCATTTAATCTTTCATTATACTTTAGTTAGCATAGTTTCTGATTGTCAGTCAGGATGTACATTAACAATAGACCAACTTGCACTTGAGACCTACTATTCATTTCTCTTTTCCATCCCCCCCATGAAAGTAGCAATACCTAATACTCGAAGCCATAAAAACCACCCCAATCTTTCAAAGCCTCTACAGTTTAAATTCACAAATATACAAACACCACTGCAATGTAACACTGAAGTTGTATAAAAAAGGAAAAAAAGACCAACACTGTTTAAAACAAAAAAACATTACTCTGGAAATATTAATATAATTTCTCAATAAATCTGGTTTTCATAAAACAGAGAAAGGGTATTTCTCCCCTTACCTTCAGGAAGCTTAGGTATTACCGAAGCAGCCAAATTACATGGATAAGATTTAAAATTAATTGAGTTTATAAAGTATAATTCTTGTTTCAGCTGAAGTTATCAGCCAAATAACTGCTCGCTTAGATGACAACTGCAAACATTTACTCTTGAAAATGGAAATAAAGCCAAAAGTATTGAGACATATAGGCAAAATAGTAATTTTCGTATTACTTTTCTTCCTATTTTAAATCAACTTGTTTTACCTTCTCGCAGAAGTCAGTAAGAGCTGTGAAGTCCCATTTCTTGGAGTAAGCAACGTTGTACCTCAATATGGCCTCCTAGAGAAGGAGCACGACAAAATAGAGCTTAGAGATAAGTATTAAGGGAAGAAAAATAATTTTAAGAAATTTTCTTGTTGAAGGAACAACAGCACCATCTGGTGGCTAAAACCTGCCTCAGAGCCTACCAAAATACATAACACTGTATTAATATAGTGCAAATCCTTGATACTGAACCCTCTATTTTGAGTTTAGCTGTGAATAAGCTTCAGTCTACAGGGTTTTTTAATCCTAACACAAAACAAGGCATGCTCATATCTCCAAGCAAACAAGATAAATGTTCCCAACCCCATGCTTGCTCTTGTTGAAAGTACCAATAAAATGTATTTAAAGTATAAAAGCAATATAGCAGAAGTTGTACCAGTGTAGGAACATCAAGAATCAAAATTAAATAATAAAAAAGCAAAATTAAATAGACCCTTTACGACAACACTACCCTTAAAAAATTCACAAGAAAAAAAAAACAAAATTACATCAAGGGAAGTCTCCTCAGTTGCTGGGGAAGCTCTATTTGTTCATTTAAAGCTTAACTAAGGCTTTTGCATCCTCCTCCTTCTCTGCCTTTCAGGTATAACCCTAAATTACATTATTCTTCACAAAAAACATAATAGCAATTCTAAGCTGCTACAAATCACAATTCACGTAACTGTAAGACTTCATGCCAATGTAAGAGTTATCAAAAGAGCATTAGTCTCCAAAATCCACAGATTTTTGTCAGCAGCTTGAATTGTTGTGATTTTAGTGAACTGATGCGAAAAGTTAGTATTTCCAGCCCTCTCACCTGCGCATCCCCAACCATCTGGCTACACAAAACACTATGTTTACCACACACTAGTATATACTGCTGAACAAACACAGTTTTGTGTAGACTTTCAAAAGACAATTCATTCTAATAATCTGAATAAATTCAGTGGTAGCACTCAGTACTCATTAAGAACTGCCATTCATTAGGGAATCCCTTGAACAGCAGAGATTATAGTCTAGCATACTATAAACAGTATAGTTTATTTTTCTAAGTGATTAAACAAATAGGAACAAGCCAGAAACACTAGCAGTATACAGACAAGCTGAATGTGTACTTATACATATACAGACTTGATTTCAAACTCACAAGCTTACCTTCAAATCATGTGAGCAGGTAAATTTGTTAAGTAAGGCAGTTTGGATTAGTTCCCATCGACTTCCAGCAGTTCTATCTCCATTCTTTAAAGTAAAAGCCCAAAATAAAGTCAAATTAAGTTATTCGAAACAGAAGGACATTTACTAATAACTGTCATCTGTAAAATCAGTAAATGAAAAGACTGACTGTATTTAATTGAGGTTGTAAGAATTCTGCGTTCCTGAGTCAAGTACCAACAGTCATTAGGGAGTTTTTACTACAGGACACACTTGCTGATTATATTCACCCTAGTCTGAAGTATTTCAGTGGGTATGTTTAAGTCTTAAGCACTTACAAGAAATACCAGAACAACAAACCATGCAGGGCCAGTTCTAATCTCTGCCATTGTTTTAGCAGAACAACAGTCACATACACCTCACTATCAGCAATATCTGACAGAATATTATAATCAAACTGTGGTTACAAATTCATTCATATCTGTTGAAACTGCAAATTGCTTCACACACACATACAAAACGTATAAATACATAAGTAGATAAATATATAATTTATAAGGAGTTCAAGTTTACACTCCATGTAAGTATTGAAATACATATATCATCAAATCATTGGCTAGGCAAAATAATTACCAGGAAAAAAAGATCTTCTGCTCTGTCTGAAGCATCATGACCCAAAATCCAGTTTTTCAGATTTGATTTTCTAATTCCATAGTCAGTTTGACAATTGAGCAAATGCAGTAAACTGAAAACCCATCCATGTGTAAACAAATTTATCTGATTACACAACCATAAATACTTAATCTTACCTCATCCTCTACAGGATATAAATTTTGTTCTGAGCAGGGCATTTTAACATGCTTGTTGTCCCACAAATCTTTGTAGTGAGTTGGAAAAGGTTTAGGTACCTCTCCTTCCCTCAAAAGATCTACCTGTAACACAGAAGGAGATGGAAAAAAAAAAAATCAGACTCTACTTTCAAGTTTTTAAATGGAAGAAATAAAAAGAAAGCAAAAATACAGTTTAAAAAAGCTCCCATCTACAGCCATCCTTTTTGGAAAGGGGAAAGCTACAAACTGACCACATGATAGCTATTCAGTTACGAAAAAACCCATCTGTTAATCTTACATTATACTTCTTGAAAAGAATGCCAACTTATCATCTGACCTCTTGAAATACACTCAAATACAGGTAATATATCCAATTCCTATATATCAAATCATCAGCTAAAGATTTCCTCATGTATCAATTTAAATATCTACATATTTTCATCCCAGTATTTTCAAAATGTAGTTACAAATATAACCATAGTCATGTGCAGAAATAGTATTTTTAACCTAACACTGGAAAGGATGAGAACTCATTATAGATAGAGCAATACCTGAAGTTTACTCCACAGAACACCAGGAAAGTAAAACTAAAGAATCCATGTTCTTAAAGACTTAGTTTGCTATTCAGCCCCCTGGCAGCACTAAATGTCTCAGAATATGTGTTTAAACTCAGTGTGTGTTTCTTTTGGTTGGGATTTATCCTTGACTCTACAGGTTTCTAGTCACATTTTATTTCAACAACAATTAGACTGCATACTACTCCAAAGTATTAAAGACAAACATATCAGATTTGATCTAAAATGCAGCGGTAAAATTGCTAGAAACTGCACTTCATTCTTTGTCTTTTCCATATCTTTAATATCTTGAGCCTTTTGTATGTCTTGAACTCAAACCAGAATCACATTAAAATGAAAATACAGCATGAAAATGTTAGAAGCACCAATTTTACTTGTAGATATATTTAAATACCCAAACTTTACAACTCAGTCAAAGAAGCATACACACTCCCATGCAAAAGAAAAATACTTGCCCTTAACAAGATAGAGGCAGTGAAACAATTATTATGTTTCTTCTGGATCTTAATATCCTAATTCTATGCATTGGAATAGTCAATTTTCAGGAAAATCAGTAGCCCCAGTCCATTTGAAAGGAATGACAAAGAAATAGGACAAGCAGGATGTTGAAATCTAAGACTAACACATGGCATTTCCTATTATTGAACACTTCAGGCAGAACTTTGATTTGAGGCAATGCAGTGCATTACTGTACCCTGACGGTCACGGTGTGGTTGGCTGAGGGTCGCAGGTGAGGCAGACGGGCCCCACACACTGGCATTCTCCTCATCTCTTCTATAGGGGTTCCAAACCATTTCTTGTTACTTGGAAGAGGAGGTGGTGTGTATTTAGCAATCTTCCTTCCTGGCCTCTGGGGTTTGAATTCACATTTTTCTTTCCTGCTGTTAAAATAAAAGCATTGAAACATTTCATTTCCACTAAAAAAAGTGGTAGGCAAATACACAAACTTCCACCCCAGGATTACAATTATAATTGAGTGGATTTATTTGCCAGCCTTTGCCTCAGGCCAAAGTTTTATATGAGGAAAACTCCTACCACCACCCATCTTCCCCTCCCCAAAACACACAGGCACATGTCAACCAGAACACTCTTCTCTACAGGGTGACAAACACCTTCCCAAAAGAGCAGTGGGTTAGCAAGGCAGGGTATTCCTCTGTGGAGCTATGCTCCTTCCCAACGGGATCTGTTTAACCATTGGCAATGCCCCAGTAAAGATGTGCAAAACTCCTTTCTTGCCCTACTTTACAGACTTGAGTCAAGTACAACAACTGCATGTTATACCAAAATACACAGTCCCTTTGTTTCTGCTCACTCCTTTCTGCTCACTCGTTTATTCACTTTCTCAGCTCCCACTGAAATCTAAGGTCTTCAGAGCAGTTTTTCCTTTTGTCCTTCTACAGCATCTGGCATGTAGAGTCCTGTGTCACGCTCAGGGCTCCTATTTCCATTGCTGCAGCGTATAATCACCAGTCATTCTCTCTCCCAAATTATGAATAGAGCCAAACAAAACAAAATGAAACAAAAAATCTCCAAACCCAAAAACATCAATAAAAACCCCAAACATCTCTACAACTGCTTTCAAAAGTTATTTTGTCCATATCTATTTCAATAAAAGTATCAACAGCACTCATGGTTCAACAAAATAGATTCACTATTTTTGACAGATGAAACTAGTAAGAATTGTAAGACTTGAACTGCACAAAAATATCCTTCAAAAACCTCACAAATAGCTCCATTAAAAAGAAGTTATTTCAATCTTATGTCAGTTGTCTTTGTATCTAAAAATACAATTTGCAAAACTCTTTAAGCAATCCAGCCTCTGAAATTCTATCACCAAAGAGGAAATCTCCAAGCATGAAAAAGCAGATGAAGAGGCAGAGAATGCTACCTTTTCTCCTCCACTTTAGGTATCCTCATGAAGTGAGAGGTGATTTTGGAGTCTCTCTTCACACCCTGTTTTGCACCTTTGCATTCTGATGATGGAGCAGGAGAGATCCCAGGTGACTTTGTATGCAGACTGTCCTCTTTAACAGAATTATCTACCTCCTCAAAGCTTTCACAGCCCTTGGCAGAAAAACGTGATTTTCTTGACTCCAACTCAGCATCCCCATATTGATTTCCAAAAGATTTGTTTATGGGTTTTGACATATTAACCTCCTCTCGTTCATCCAGAAATGGACTTGTTTCTTCATCAGCCTCTGACCCATGGCAGCTATTTTTAGAATTATCCACATCCATCGGTGATTCCGGTTCACTTTCTTTCTCAAAAGCAGGCGAGTCCCCTGAACTGCTCTGACATTTGCCCAGTTTCCCAGGACCTCCAAGATCAGATATACAGGCATCACAACCAGCATCAGAAAGTGGACTTTCTGGAACTACATCCCCTTCCTCTTGTTCACCCATTAAACAGACAGAATTGCAACTCTTCAGCTTCTGGGAATTGCACGAAGCCACTTGTCCATCTGACTCAATGTCTTTTGAAGAAGGTTTTGAATTCCCTGTTTTTGAAGCCCGGCCTGATGATAACTTCCTCTGAGTCCAAGTGGCACTGCTTTCTTCACAGCTTCTCTGCTTGCCAGTTTTGTGCACCTGGTCAATGTTGGCATTTTTAAAGAGGTCTCCAGACTGCAGCCCCTTCATGGGATCTGTATCTAAGACTGTATCTTTGTCCTCAGCCTCCCAGTTACATGTGCTGCCCATCTGAGGCAAATTTACTTGCTTTGCACCAACTTCCACAGATATTTTTGCATGATTTTGCTGGCAAGTATTCTCTAGCTTTTTCACATCATGCTCACAAAAGTTCTCTTTTTTAATGGAAGTCATCTTAGGATTTGCTTCAATATTGTTATTAATTTTGCTGTGTAAGCTGTGGAAGAGAAGTAAGGGAATTTAATGTCTTATTTCCAAACAAAATTTCTGTGCACTTTTTTTTTTTTAAGAAACAATGATAAACAATCAATAGAAAGTACAGATTTTTATTCATTCTCCTAAGTGAGTGCTACCAGGATCAACAAGTTTTACCACACTGAGGAATGTAGCTCACTAGCAACCTATTTCTATTTAAAGGCTCCAAAGGATGATGAATCAGTTGCTTACTTCAGGAATCTATCCGGCAATTCATTATCCTTATTTGCAAATCTAAACAGTATGAGGCCATTATTTTGCTATTTTCTCCAGATGAAAAAAAATTGGAAGTAGTGTTAAAGTCCTCCACAACTTTGATTTTTATCCATTAAATACAATGAGCAAGGAAATCAATGGTTTTATGGCCATTCCCTCAGAACTACAAACTCATCTTTTGGAAGAGCAGGGCACAGCAGTCCGTAGTCTCCTATTACTCCCTTACTTTTATAAATAATCCACAACTCTTGAAAAAAATACAAAAGTACAAGTGTAAAATAGATTTCAAACTGATAATAAAAACGAAAAGATACATTAAATCAGGGGGGTTTTTAAAGAGAAAAATAACCTGATTTGTCTTTGTGTAAGGCAGTGCATGATAGAAACATGTCCTAATGGTTACACAGGGAAACGAAGCGAGTTTTGTATGACCAGATGTCAGAAAGTCATTTCATATTTACCTACTATTTATGTGTCAGTGTATTGATAAAGCAAATTACTTAGAGGACCCATGAATATTTTAAAAAATCCTGACTAGCCTTGGTGAATATACCACTTTAAACATTATCTTCTCCTGAACGCATTGTTACAGGACTGTATATTACCAATGCAAACTGAGCACACTAAACTCTGCATGTCTGGTAATTGTTCAGCTTCCCATTTACATTAAATAGGAAAATACGCAATTACCAGACAATCCTAAATTCAGCCACTGGATGTTTTAATAGATTATAGATTCCTGAAGGGATTAATGCTCTCCAGGAATGGTAACCAATCCTCTTCTAAAAGACTGCTGAGGATAAGGAGAGATGATAGCTTAGAACTTCATCCATAGAATGATTATTTGAAAACAAAACTATTTTAGATGGTTTTATTTCATGACTGTTTAACTTCCCATGTATGCATTTGTTCCTGCAAATTTTGATGAACAAAAAAGAGTTATGATACTGCTGCCATCTCAATGACTATTTAAAGATCTTGACAATATCTGCTGCCAACTTGAGAAGTTAAATCTAACCTAAAGACAAATTTAAATTAAAATTGTGATGTTAACAGCAATAGAAAAGCACATGACATGTTTACACGTCTGCTTCTTAAAACTGCCTAGGCTCTAATCTGTCAGCAGCAATGGAGGAGGGCATAGAAAAGCAATCCTCTAAAGTGAATTTTAAAATAATAAAGTAATTCATTCCCTCCTCAACCATCCTCTTCACAACCTTGATTCAGTGCAACCTGTAAGCCTGTAATTAGCCCTGCATACTTCTGTATTAATCACTATCACAAGTCTTCCTAACTATTTTTAGCACTGCTATGGATTTCAATTTCTGTTTACTAGCAAGCATCACTGAAAAATAAGCCAGTACATTTACAAGTGCAACTATAGCAAAATAGTATCTGATATTCCTCTGCACCAGATAGTTAAATTCTTCAGAGTGTAATTTTAATGCTGCCTTGCAAACACTGCTCCTGACAAACCACATTAGCAGAAACAATCAAACTTTACCTGATACCATTCAACAACAAAAAAATCTGTAACATCTTTCATAAAAAAACCTGAATGCACATTTGAGCACCTGTAAATTCTGGCTGTATCTAAATCAAGCTGCACATGTTTAAACTACAACCACAGTCCAATGAGACAGACCAAGACAGACTTTTGTCTGTAAATTAAAAGCAAAACAGTGAGTTGATTGCAAGACTATCAGTGAAAATCTGCAGCTGTTAGTGCCCTATGTCAAACAAAAATGAAAGCAGAACTGTTGACCAAAGACATAGTCTGATATTACAACTAACTTGATCCAGTGTTTTGCTGCCACTGGAAGCAACACTTCCACATTGCCTTTCCTTGCTCCAGGTTCCCACCTTTCTCTCTGCAGGAGCAGACATATTTATTCACCTGAACAGTGAGGTGCTTCAGGAATCTATGTCAGCAAAAAAGTTTGGGGTTGGGTGTTTAGATGGGATGTGTAGAGGACTAGGTAGCTGTTTGCAGTGAAAGTGTCTCAGTCAGTTACTCAAGAGGATGTGCCAAGGTAAGGAGAGCAGCAGAAATGAGGCTGCCTCCATTTAGCCAGCTGTACTGGCAACCTGCACTTTTAGCTCCCAGCAGGCCCACTTAAAGAACACAACTTCTGAACAGATTTATGCTGTGTTTTTTACCTTTTGGACTCCGTTGTCTTGGGTCCTTTACTCTCCAACCAACTGGTAATTGTCCGCTGTTTACAAACTGGAAAACCACAGTTCACTGTTATTACATGAAACATCATAAAACTGCAACATCATTGCATATGAATAAGAAAACTTGTACTGGGTGAAGATAAAAACACCTCAATTAAGCCCTCATTAGCATCTCTACTATAGAGAGCTTCCAGACTTGCAGTATTAAAACTACATCTGATGCAGCTGTAGGTTTTGTAATAATCTTTACAAATTCCAGGCTTGGTGTGTGTTGGGATTTGTTTCATTCAACGTTTTTTTAAAACATGGTTAAAAGGTTAAAATATACAGTGAATGTGCAGAATTAAAAAAAGTAAAAACAAAGAAACTTTAACTTTCTAGCCCTCATCACTACCTTTAATCACCACCACAGTTGGCCCAAAAAAACTCTGCTGAATTTTGGAATGAAATGGCAACATGACATAACATAAAATCAAGGAAGAACAAGGCATCTTTGAGGACCCATCCAAGAATTTTATTTGTATGTAGCATACTGTGAAATATAAAGCTCAATATAAGCATAGCACACACTAGAAGTGACAAGCACTCAGAAATGGACTTTTTCTTCTCTATCCATAAAGAGTTTGAAAAGCTTTTCAATGCTTACTCCCCTAAACAGCAACAAAACGAAGGACACGATTTTTTCACATTTAATACCAACAACACACTTCCAGTTTTATCTGTGTGTTGTTGCAGCTCCAACAAGCTTTCAATAAAACAGCAACATGTGAACTAATTATGCAGAGACTTGCAGGGGGTAATAATGAGAAAAAATTCAAAGCAATTCTTTCAAAACCAGAAAACAGTCTTTATTAGTATAAGGGGTGTTTAGTTTTGTTCTTGTTATTTAAAGATATTCTGAAAATTGGGCAACTAGCTTCAGTTCCCTTTCTTTCCATTTCCCAGGAGAAAGCACCTATCTGCCACTGCTGAGTGCAAGGTTTCGTTCACTGTTTTCTACTGGGTAAGTAACAGCTGCAGTGCCTTACTGCAATGATAGTTTTGCAGAACTGAAAGACCATTACAGCAGATATGGCTCTTCTGATTCTGAGTGAGTATAGCAAGTCTCAGCAGCTTTTCTGCAAATGGAGATTGTGTAACTTGTAACAAAGGTAGCTTAGGCCATAGGTAACTTAAGAGACATTGTTTCATAAACACTTTCCCTAACATTCAAGGCCTCGAACACTTTTACACAGTTGGTTATCACACAGCCTCATCGGATGATACCAGAATTTCTAGAATGAAAAGTAATCTCCAGAAAATATTAAAATAAATTGAAGTTCTTCTGTAATGGCGCAAACATTAGTGCAAAACTGCAACCATATCACTGGGTTACCAAGGAGCACTGCTAAGCTGGATGCAGCCTACAAGCATAAGGATACCTGTGCCATAATCAGCCGTTCATGAACACTCAGCTTCACCCCACTCAGACAAAAATAACAGACTGACAGATTTTATGTACTAAAATACTTTTATTTCCAAAGATTCACTAAATTGAAGTCTAGTAGTCATTCTGATTACCAAATCTCACCTCCTTACACTTTTACAGGTAAGCAGCCAACCCCTCCCAAAAAATCCCGCAAAAACCAAACAAAAAAAAACCCAAACAAAAAACAAACAAACAAAAATCAACCAAAAAAATGCAACAAAAACACATGAAGAGACATGTTAAAACATGGGACAAATAAACCTTTTCAAAGGCAGCTAACTACCTCTTGAGGTATAAACTTGTGCTGAAGAAATACTTATTCATTAGCACGATATACAGAAATTATGGCAGCAGCACCAGAACAGAACAAAATGGCTTTAGTTTCAACCTCAATATGTGAGTAGCCATGTAAACCCTCCAACCAACATAACACACATCACCTTCATACTTCCAGCATGGCTTCTTGCTACAGATAAGGTGGTGAAAACAAGAGGCAACATAAAGACAACACATGCTTATTTTCAGTATAAGCAACAGAACCACTTTGCTGTAATTTTTTTTAACTGGCATCCAAATTTCTACTCAAGATTCCCCTATTCATTCCCATAAAACAAACCACTGCCTACAATCTACTTTTGAGGAAAACAGCTTTACTTTTAGATGAATCTTATTTATCACTCTGTAGGAGTGCACAGCTCTAACTCCAAACTATTATCTACTCAAAGTCGCCTATTAGTTAGGGGCTAGTGAGGTTTAACTCATCAGCTGCAGCCGACAGCAAATCTGTTTGGGGTCTTCTTCCCCTTACATTCATTCCCCTCTATTCTTAAAAGAAGTATTTTACTGTGCATTAAAATTTTGACAGTGTTATCCCCAAATAGAACACGAAAGTAAGAAAGCCACGTGGGAAGTTCGTCTACACAGCTTTGTTAGGCGGCAAGAGAAGCAGTCACCCAACCCCACGGGGCCAGAAGCGCTCCAGGCTGGCAGCCACGTGGTTATATGAGCTCCTGTCACTACCCTTGTCTCTCCCCGCGTGACAGCCTGGCACAACCCCCGCTGAAAGCCCTTTTTCTCGCAGCAAGCATTCGTCCTCTCTCTTGCAGAACACGCTACCTTTAGCGGCTCACGCCTCTCTTCAGTGATTTGCACTGTTAATGGAAACTGGCAAAGAATCAGGCACAAAACCACTACAAAGATCCTGCACCCAAATCCGTCTCCAAGGGGAAGTAGCGTGCACTGACCGCACCACCGGGCTCGGATACGGGGGACACGCTGGCACCGGGAAGTGGAGGTACAGACAATTCCAGCCCGACGTGGAAGGGCAGCTCCGGGGAGGCTCTGTGCCCAGGCACATGCGGCCCCCGCCATTCAACGCTGCCCACGCCGGCAGCGGCGCGGCAGAGATGCCACGAGCGGCAGAGAGGGACACGGCGAGTCACGGAGCCCCTGGCCCCGCCGCTTCCTTCTCCTCCCGCCCAGCCACAGGCGCGACCGCGGCTGGGTCGGGCTGGCGGGGGGCGCCGAGCAGCGCTCCCGGTTCGGGCCAGCTCAGCGCTGCCCAGACTCTGCAGGCACCGCCGGCCCGTCCCCGCACCCCGACAGAAGCAGGCGGCCGAAGGAGGCGGGGGCGGCACGCACCCCAACGAGCCCCGCTCCGCGCCCGGCCGCTCCCGCCGTCTCGGGGTCGGTACAAACCTTTATTCCCCACGGCGGTGGTGGAGCTGCTGCCCCCGGGCCCCTCCT